>CAUYSK010082334.1:0-57879 GCA_963575035.1 Avahi laniger
CAATATTATGTTAAATAAGAGTAATGAGAAAGAACATCCTTGTGTTCCCAGTCTTAGGGAAAAAATATTCCATCTTTCACCATTAAACATATTGTGCTATAGATTTTTTATAAATGTTCTTTATCAAGTTGAGGAAGTTCCCCTTTATTCTTAATTTGTTGGGAATTTTTATCATGAATGGATTTATCATGTTGGATTTTGTCAAATGCTTTTTTCTGTATCAATCGATATGAACACATATGATTTTTTTCCTTAGCTTATTGATATGGTAGATTGCATTGATTGGTTTGTGACTGTTGAACCAGGCTTGCATACCTAAAATAAATCTTACTTGATCATGGTGTATAATTCTTTTTATACATTTTTTATTCAAATTGCTAATATTTTGTTGAGGATTTTTCCATTTAAGTTCATAGGAGATACTGGTCTGTAGTTTTCTTTTTCGTGTACTGTCTTTTTTGTGTGCTATCAAAGATAGTACTGGTAGTACTGATAGTATCTGGTTTTGATACTAGAGTAATACTGACCTCATGCAATCAATTGTTGAGTGTTCCCTCCTCTTGTGTTTTCTAGAAGTGACTATAAAATTGGTATTAGTTCTTTTTTAAAAGTTGTATAGAATTCTCCACTGAAATCATCTGAGCCTGGAGACTTCCTTTTTGGGATGCTTAAGTGTAAGTCAGTTCTTTTAATAGAACTATTCAGATTGTCTGTTTCATTTTGGCTGAATTGTTGTAGTTCATGGTTTTTGAAGAATTAATTTATTCCGAGTTGCTGAATTAAGTTGTTCTTAGTATTCTCATATTATACTGTCAATGGCTACAGATCTGTTTTTAATATGTCCTGTTTCTTGATATTGGTGATTTATGTCTTCTCTCTTTTTGTGTTTGTCAGTCTTGGTAGAAATTTGTCAATTTTATTCTTTCTTTCTTTTTTTTTTTTATAAGAACCAGCTTTTTGTTTCATTAATGTTCTCTATTTTCATGTTTTCTGTCTTTATTGATTTCTGCTCTTATCGTTATTACTTCCTTATTGCTATTTGCTTTGAGTTTAATTTGCTCTTCTTTTTCTAGATTCTTGAGATCAGAATTTTGATTATTGATTTGAATTCCTTCCTCTTTTCTCATGAAAGCATTTAGTGCTATAAAGGTTCCTCTCAACAATGTTTTAGTTATATCCTACATATTTTAATATGTTGTGATTTTTAGTACTTCCTCTTCGATCCATGAATTATCTAGAAGTATGTTGCTTAATTTCCACATAGTTAGACACTTTCTGTTTTGATTTCCAGTATGATTCCGTTTGGTCAGAGAACATATTCTGTTTGATTTCAGTTCTTTTAAATTTGTGAGGTTTGGTTAATGGGCCAGAATGTGGCTCAATTTAAAACACCAGTTTTCTAGGAACCCTAGAGCCTGCCCACTCTCTATTACCTCAGCCTGCCTCAGCCCCTCAGCTGTAGCTCATCTTGCTTGTCTCTCACAGGCAGAGAGAAGAGGTCCAGGCAGGATGATATTGATGTTAGTGGTAGCCTTCTGAGGACCCCTGAGTTAGTGACAGAAGTGGACCTTGAATCCCCAGAGCCCTGACTACCTGTCCCTGCAACCTGGTTCATCCTCCGCATGGAGACTTTGCCTTTCGTGACACTTCCCATGACATGTGATGAACACACAATGAAGCTGAGGGAGGGGTTGGGTGAGGTAGGACAGAAGAGTAGCCAGTCCAGCCCTGTGCCCCTCCACCCTTACCTCTTTCTAATGGGGTGGTAAGCGAGGAGGGGCAACTCAGATGCCTAAGAAGCTTAGGCCCAAATCTCGGAGACAGCGCCAGGCTGTTGCCCCCCTCACCGAGGTCCGCCGGACGGCCCGCTCCCACCCTGGCAGAAAGGCCAAGGGCAACGTCAAGAGCTCTCAGGGCCGTCGCCAGTGCCGCCGCCGGAGTGCTGTTTGCAGGATTGCCAGCCAGCTGCAAGCAGTTGACTCCTCATCTACTTCCCACAGGACCTACAAGAACAGTGAGGAGCTTCGGTCTCGTATTGTTTCTGGAATCATCACACCTATCCACGAGCAGTGGGAGAAGGCTAATGTAAGCCATCCCCGCCGAGAGTTCCCCCCTGCTACCGCCAGTGAGGTGGACCCACTCCGGATTCCTCCGCATCGCCCACACAGCAGCTGGCAGCCTCCCTGGTGAGTACAGATCCCACAGCGGGCAGCCCGTGCTTCTGCAGAGGGATTCCAGCCGGCCATCCCCATCCTGCCACCGATCCCTCCCTGGTCCTCATGTGTTTCCAACAAGATTGTCAAAGTCTTAGTGCATGGAGGTAGAAAATAAAGATGTGAATGAAGCAGTGAGTTCTTGGCACTGCCACTAGGCCCCCTAACTTCCCAGCATCTTCAGGCCACCCAGAGTCCTTGAGTCTGCCCAAGGGTCAGTGCCTCCAGGGCTTACATGCAGTAATCCAGCGTTGCTGCCCTGGTGATTCACAGTTAATTCATTCCAAAGCTCTTTGTTCAGGCTCCAGGCCAAGCTTTTGAGAAAATGCAGAGATGCAGAAGTATTATACTTTCCCAGAGGGGATGCCTTATGTCTTACCCATTTCATTTTATTTCATGATAGTTCCCGACCTCTCTAACAACTTTAGAAGTTTTCCAAAATAGCATGGGGTATAAACAAGTCACATCCAAGGTCTTTGCAAATTAGGATGCACAGCATTAGGACTGGAGACTTCTGCTCTGAGAGAGGAAATAAGGACCAGTGGACCTTAGTCTCTAGCTGAGACAGCACTTCCCAGTTTGGAGCCTACACTGTGATAGTAAATACTGGCGTTAGTGGGGAGAGTTGGCTGCAGAGCACATATAAGCACTTAATAAATGTAAACTACCATTGTTTTATTCTGGTTTGCAATTACATACCTTTGGTTAGTTAAAAATGGGAAATCAATTTAAATTTTACAAGTAATAATTGGCACGTTTCTTTGGCAAAATCTTCAGAAATACTGGGTCCTGTGGAGAGAGTAGAGAAAAGTAAAAAGTGGCTGAAAAGGTTGGGAACAGCTTATCTGATCTAACCTTCTTATTTTACAGAGGGAACAGAGGTAAGATAACCTGCCTAAGGTCACCAGCCACTAATAAAGAGGCAGGGCCAGGGCTAGGGTTCAGGTATTCTCATTCCCAACACTACGATCTAAGCAGCGGATGGTGGCAAGACTGAAGATTAAGCCCTGGACAGCAGTCAAGTTAAAGAAGATTTTTAGACCTGAAGTAAATAGTAATTCTCAGCTCTCTTAGACCCAGTGCCCATTTGAAAACAAATACTCTTTAAAATACCCTTTACTCTATTGAAGTATAATTCATAATCTATTAACTTGCCTAATGTATATTTCAAAACAAATCAGTATAAAGTGATAACTATAATATAAATGAAGAAAAGAAAGTAATTAATAAGATAATGTATATTGCAATGTGTAGGTATCTAAGCATGAGTATACTGGAAAACATTGATGTTTACATCTGTATGTAGAATTATCTTGAATTCCACAGTAACGATGCTGGCTTATACAGATGTATTATGTCAACAACTCAAATACCACAAAACTATGTTGCTGTTATTAACATGACTGTTCTGAAATGGTAAATGGCTCTTAGGAGAATTGCAAACGAACTAGTGGTTGGACGGTGTTTATTCATTTACACCATAGTTGCATTCCTGGAAAAATGTGCTTATGTCAAAACACTAGAAAAAAATACTTTGTGTTCATATATAAAATGACCTTATACTCAAGTAATTTATGTAGGCTTTACACATTTGTAAGTGTCTAATAAGACATTCAAAAGTTGTGTGGGATGCAGGTCATTGTTCGTCATGCAGAACTCTACTGTCTTCAGCATCTCTGCTCTCGGCCTATAAATGCCAGGAGGGTCCTCCAACTCCTGTGACAAGCAAAACACCCCCAGGGCTTCCACAGTGGCACCTAGAATCTGTGCCACCTTCATTGGGAATATAGACCTGCCTGGAGTCCAGAATTGTGAAGGTAAAAATCCTAGCTTTGGAAAAACTGAAAGAATTAGAAAATTACCATGTTGAAACTTCTGCTGAAATGATTTACCTATCACAAATTATCAATGGTTGCTAAAGCTGTTAGGTAAAAGTTGATAGGGGACTTCATAAGAGATGAATCAGGCTGATAGCACGTGAACCCATTGATCAATGTTAACACTCAAAGTGGGACAGGCAGACATTATACAATATTATACATAGTAAGTTCCTAGCAACCTCAAACTAGATCTAATTCCCAGTTTAAAAGTTTGAAGGATAGAAGAATGAACTAAACAGACACATGAGGTTATAACAGCCAAAATTAGAATATGGAAAGTTTTTACAGAATAAATGGACCTTGATTTTTCATCAAATAAAGAATAGCATGGGGAGAAAAGGGAAAAGAAGGCTGTTAAAGAGTCATATTAACTAAATACAATGTTGGACCTTGTTTGGATCTTGATTTAAACAAACTAATTCTAAAAATCATTTTTTAAACATTTGGGGAAATTTGAGCATGGGCCAGGTATTAAATAACATTAGGAATTATTGCTAATTTTGTTAGGTGAAATAAATAAATTCTCATTATGTTAAAAGAAAAAGAAGTCTTTATCTGTTAGAGATATATGGTGAAGTATTTAAAGGTGAAATGCTGTGTCTAGGACTTGCTTTAAAATAATTTCAGCCCCACAAAAGAGTAACGTCTTGGGAGAGGGTGGTGTAAATGAAATAAAAATGGCAGGGTATTGATAATTATTGAAGTTAGGTGGGAGGGTACACAGGAATTCATGATAATATTGTTACTATTTTTTGGTGTATTAAAAAATGTTCTTAATAATGAGTTTTTTATTAATACCAGTTCCCCACAAAATCTTCCAAGAAATAGAAGAGGAGTCAATACTTCCCAACTTTTGTGAGGCCAGTACTGTGCTGATATCGAAACCAAAGACATCGTAAGAAAACTACAAACCAGTATCCCTTATGAATGCAGATCTAAAAACCCTCAACAAAATACTAGCAAACCAAAACCAGCAACATACAAAAAAGATTATATTATACACCATGACCTTGTGAAATTTATTCAGGAATGGTTAACATCTGAAAATAAATCAGTATAATATACCATATTAATAGAACAAAAGACAAAAACCACATGTTCATCTCAATAGATGGAAAAATAGCATTTTATAAAATCCAACATTCTTTCATGATAAAATCATTCAACAATAGAAGGGAAGTTTCACAACCCAATACAGAATACCTACAAAAAGCCCACAACTAACATCCTCCTTAATGGAGAAAGAAGGAATGCTTTCCCCTTAAGATCAGGAAGAAGACAAGTATGTTTGCTTGTGCCCCTTTTATACAATATTTTACTTGAGATTCCAGCCAGTGCAGTCACTCAAGAAAAGGAAATAAAAGGTACCAGATAAGAAAGTAAGAAGTAAAAGTATCTGTATTTGTACATGACATGAGATCTTATATATAGAAAATCCTGAGAAATCCCCTAAAAAACTTAGAACTAATAAACAAATTCTGCACTGTGGCAGAATACAGGATCAATAAACAAAAATGAACTGAATTCCAAATGTTCTGTGTGGAAAAAAAAATATATCAATTGTATTTCTATACTTTAGCAATGAACAATCTGAAAATGAAATTAATGAAATGATCCCATTTATAATAACTTCAAAATAATATAATACTTAGGACTAAATTTAATAAAATAAGATCTATACACTGAAAACTATAAAACATTGAAAGAAATTAAGGAAGATCTAAATAATAGAAAGAGATTGTGTATTTATTAATATTAGCAATATTCCCCAACTTGATCTGCATATTCAGTATAATCCCAATGAAAATCCCAGCAAGATTTTTTTCCCAGAAATTGGCAAGGTGATCCTAAAATTCATATAGAAATACAAGGGAACTAGAATGGCTAAAACATTCTTGGGGGGGAAAAAAACAAAATAGGAAGATTCACAGTTTGCAATTTCAAAACTTACTACAAAGCTTCATTCATCAGTAACCTACTTGGGAGAAAAATGTTTGAAAGCCACATATCCAATAAAGGATTCATATCTAAATAAAGATCTTTCAAAGCTCAACAGCTTAAAAAAATCCAATCAGAAAATGGACAAAGGATATAGAGATAGTACACTGAAAAGGTTATACAGATGGCAGCTAAGCACATGAAAAGATGCTCAGCATTGGTAAGTATTGGGGAAATGGAAAGTAAACCACAGCGAGTTATTCCACACATGTTACAATAGCTAAAATAAACAATAGCAATGATACCAAATCCTGGAGAAGGTGCAGAGAAACTGGATCTCTTCTGTAATACATTGCTGGTGGGAATGTAAAGTGTTACAGCTACTCTGGAGAGTCATTTTGCAGTTTCTTAAAAGACTAAACATGTGCTTAATAATTAGATCCAGGAGTCACTCTCCTGGGAATTTATCTCAGAAATGAAATTATACCCACATTAAAAACCTGTACACAAATGTTCATAGCAGTTTTATTTGTAATAGCTCAAAACTGAAAACAACCCAGATGTCCCTCAACTGGTGGTGAATGGTTAACCAAACTGTGATACATCCGTACTATGGAATACTACTCACCAATGTAAAGGAATGAACTGTTGAAATTTGGATAATTAAGATCATTGTGCCGAGTGAAAAAAGTCAAACCAAAAGGCCACAAACTCTGTGATTCTACTTATATGATATTTTCAAAATGACAAAATTACAGAAGTGCTAAACAGATTAGTGATTGTCAGGGGTTACGGATGGGGCAGGGCTGTGGGTGTGATGATAAAGAGCAGTGGCATGAGAGAGATCTTGGTGGTGGTGTAACTATTAGGGGAAACCGAGCGAAGAATACCTAGAACCTCTCTGTACTATTTTTCCAACTTCCTGTGAATCTTTAATTATTTTAAAATAAAAAGTTTTTAAAAATTTAGATGCTGAGGAGCCACTTAGGTTCTTAAGTCCATGGTATTTATTGAGCTCACTGCGTGAGGGGCACTGGATCTGGCCCTGGGTGTTTCACAAAAGCCAGTGAGGCCATCTGCCCTCCGGCTGTCCCATCTCATCTCGTCTCATCAGGGCTGAACGATGTACTTGGGAGAAAGCACATAGAAAAAGGAGCCTGAACCACACCTGGTATTCAGGGAAGGCTTCCCCAAGGAAAGGACTGACCACTAAACAGGCTCCTAAAAATAAGGAGGAGATAGGCAGAGAATAGGAGAGAAAGGGCGTCCCAGCCTGAAGTCCTGTCCTGTGCAGAGCCCTGGAAGGACAGGCAGTGTAGCTAGAGCTGGGTGGGGGTGGATATGTGAGTTTCTAAGCCCAGGACAAGCTTCCCCACTTGGAGCTAAGGGGAAGGTCACCAAATAAGTGGTGTGGGCCTCAGTTTAGGGAACCTTTACTAAGTGAAAGCTCTGAGTCTTTGGGCTAAGGAAGGCTTTGGGGAAGATGCAGACATTATACTAGGCCCAGAAGGTGGGGAGGGAGGCTGGGCATGGTACCAGCCAAGCCCTGGCCTGCTGCAGGCACAGCAAGTCCTGCCCTAACCTGCCCTTCAGGTTGTTTTGGGTGGCAAAAACCCCTGGTTCCCTGTCCTTGGAGTTCTCCCCATCTTTGATAATAACACCACTCAGTTATTTTTATCTAATCCCGAGATTATTGGCTTTTTTCAAAGTACATATTTTCTTTGCTCACCTTTTCACCTCTTTGTAGCCCTGTCGCCTGGACCTGTGTCTGTGGGTCCTCTATTCAGCAAATGTTTGTTTTCCTCTGGGTTCAGGGGTTCCTGGGGCTGGGCCTCTACTTTGCTGTGGGAGATAGGTGAGTTAAATAGAGAGATAACTGCCGTTTCGGAGGTTAGCACAGAGCTCCTGCAGGGGTAGCCTGGGAGAGGCCTCTTGGAGGAGGTGCTGCCTGAGCTGTGTCTTTACGGAGAGGAGACGTATTCCTTAATCTCTTTCTTTTCACGTGTCTGAATTATTACATAACAGATTTCTTTTAGAGGGAAGGTTGTTCCAGGCTGAAGGAACAGTAGAACAGAGACATCAGGGTCTAAAAGCATGAGACTGTCTCTGAAGTTCGGCTAGAGAAAGACTTTGTGTCTGGAATCCTAGGATATAACAGCTGCAGAGGATTGGACCAGATTTTGGAAGGCCCCTGATGTGAAGTACATGAATCTCTTCGTGGACAGTTGGAAACCACTGAAGTATTTTTATGAGGTCAGCAGTACATTTGGCTGAAGAGCCTGGTGGGTTGAGAGAGTAGGGCAGAAGACTGAGCCTTGTCACTCTTCCATACCACTCTTAGCAGGTTGGGCTTGGCCCCCTTCTTTCTGCCACTGCACCCCAACCCCCATGTCAAGGAGAGAGTACTTCATGGCAGTTAGGAGTGCACACTTTGGAGGTTGATCAGCTGGGTTCAAACCCTGAGCTTGCAGCTTTACCTGTCTCTCATTGAGCACAGTTAGCCTCTCAGAGCCTCGGTTTACTGATCTGCCCATTGGGAATAATTATGCCTGTCTCAGGTTTTGTAGAATTGAATGTGAAGATGGATAGCACATGTTGAGCTCATTGCTTAGAATATAGTAAATGTAGCCAAGAGTGGTGGCACATACCTGTGGTCCCAGCTGCTTGGAGGGCTGAGGCAGGAGGATCTCTTGAACCCAAGAGTTCAAGGCTACAGTGACACCTATGATGGTGCCACTGCACTCCAGCCTGGGCATCAGAACGATACCCTGTCTTAAATAAATAAATGGATAGATAGAGGATCCCATTCAGGTAACTGGCAAAGATGAGAACAAGACTAAAAGTATAATGAGTAGAGGGTCTCCCAAAAGACAACCTTGTTTTATTTTTTTAAATACCTAGCATCTGCCCTCCAAAAAAGGATTTGATACAATGGAGCCACTTAGGTGTGAGAGTGTCAACCCAGAGGGAATGTTGAGCAACTGCATTTAGACTGTGGCCCAGCCCTTGTGAACATTGTTTCTTGTGTCATCAGCATGGTCATTGTATGTCAAGGATAGAAGTAACTTCCATTTTTTGGCTGTCCACCTCGCATTGACTGATGAACCAAGTGCTTTCACTGATGGTCGCTCATCTTCCAGATAGCCCTACAAGATCAGTGGGTCCCTACTTGGCTGGAGAAGCAACAGCAGATGAGGGAGGTAGCATAAGTCCCCAGGGTTATCCAGATGGGAGAGTGAAGACTGGGGCTTATACCTAAGTGGGGCTGGCCCAGCAGCTTATGCTTTCCCCACCACACCCATCGGCTTCAGTTCATGTAATAAGCAATGTGCACAAATTCAATGTAGTCCAGACTGATTATGGGAAGAATCCATCCCCTTTTCCCTCCTCAATTCAGTCTTTCTCAAGCAGGCCTATCTCCCAAGTCTGCATCACTGAACTGGGTGAGATGACTGGAAGAAAAGGCAGAATGGTTAGGAAGCTTTTTGTCAACCTTTCGCAAGTTGACGGCCTATCATCTTCCCTATGTAGTCACCTCACCTGCCTCCACCCCCACTCCCTGCTTACTACCTTGCTAGCTCCCACTGTCTGTCAGCTTGGCTGGCTGTAATGACACCGATTCTTTTATGATAGCCCCCCCACTGTGTTGCTTCACAACCAGGCACTCAACAATTCCACCTTTTGGTTTCTCCCTCAAATTTGCAATTTGGGGGTAGAGCCACAGGGCAGAAAGGAGGGAATAAGTCCCCCAGAAGCTGGCCCCTCTGGCTGCTGCAGAGTGTTAATTACCCCATCACTGAGCAGCCATCATGGAACAGCCTTGGCTGGTGCTGAGCAGAAATAGCCGCCTCTGCCCCTTCCCCCAGGAAACGATTCTGTGCCTCACCGCTCACCTTCCACACCCTGATTTTGCCCTCCTACACCTGGAAATTTCCAAAGGCATGCTGAAGTTGGGATGTCTGCCCTCGCGCATAAAGAGACTTGTTTCCCTAAGTGTATGGTGTGACATGTGTCCAGACCTTGTCGCAGGATACTGGGTCTGCTAGGATACTGGGTGCTTCTAAGCAAGCAGTATAGCTGGAGAGAACATTCCATTGTGGCAGAGGATTGGGGGTGGCGGTAGGTCTTTCCTACTCCTGAGCTATCTAAGAAAGAATTATCGAAAACAACCCATCTGTAAGGGAAAGGTCTTTTTTATCAAAACTTAAACTTTTTATTGTCATTGTGGGTCTAACCCATTTCTCTGTGCTCATTCTGTCCTTAGATAGGAAACTGTATGCCCCTAACCCTGTTCCCTGTTTTGAAAAGGCAATTTTTCCTATGCTTAACCAGCTTCACTAAAAATAAATCTTTAGATATAAAGCTCTTATTTATGTCGTTCTGAATTCATTTTTAATCCTGATCAGTCTGTATCTTTACATATTTTTAAATGTTCCAGATAGTTTGTGTTCCACATTTTCTTTTTAAAATTTCACAATCCATTTACTAAATGCTAAACATAGCTCTTTTAGTATCTGATGTTTTATTTTACTAGTGTGCTACATGATTTGCCTAACCTCCAGGCAGATATTTCAAGCACTTCTAATTTTCATCGTAAATAATACAGCTGTGAACATCTGTATGTATTAGGGGTTTTATTTTTCTTTTACTTCCTCATATTATATTCCTTATGCTGAAGGCTCTCAAACTTATAGTCTCAGGAACCGGTTCCTCCGGCACTTTCAAAAATTGTTGAGGACCCCAGAGAGCTCTTGTTTAGGTTGTATCTGTCAGTAGTTACCACATTAGAAATTACAAATGAAATTTTTTAAATATACATTTTAAAATAACAATATACCCATTATGTGTTAACATAAATAACAGACTTTTATGAAAATATCTTTTCAAAACAAAAAATTTAGTGAGACGAGTGACTTTGTTTTATATTTTTATAAATCTGCCTTAAGATAGCTAGATTCTCACTTCTGCCTCTGCATCAGTCTATGCAGGGATATCTTACTTTTGTTGATGCCTTGCATAGATAGGTCGTTGGAAAAGAGAGTGGTTTAATAGCCTTTTCAAATAATTGTGGGTATTCTTCTTTGCTATTATGCTAAAACTTGACCAGTGGTAGTTTCTCTAAGGGTTAGTTGAATGTGGAATCTTGAGTCCCTATCAGTGAACTTTTTGTACATCTGTTACGTTAAAATCCACTAGTCTGTCATGCCCTTTGAATGGATCTTTTACCCATGCGCGATATCAGGAGATCGTGTATTTGGTCATTTGGAAAATATTGATTTCACTGAGATACGCAGATCTGTTCAAAATTCACACATTTGGTTATGTAATATCAAAAAATCATATTCATTAATATTACTGATCTCATCAGAAAAGTACTGGGAAGCTGTCAAGCTAATGGTGGATACAAATTTTCAAATTGCTAATTTTTGCTTAAAGACTTGAATTTTATCATTGGCAAAAAGTATCATCCATTATTTTCCTTGAAGTAACAGACTCACTTCCTTTTGAAGAAAATGTCTACTATGTAGCCAAGTCTAAATACCCCTGGTTTGTCTGTCAGTCATTTTTCAAGAAGAAATGGTTTTTCTTGAAAAAATGGCCAGTTTGGCTAGCAATTTAAACTGCAGAAGAACTTTTCATCATTACAACCATTGTATTTCTATATGTAATATAGTAGAAGTACGTTATGCATATTTCCCACTTAATGCAAAATATTTAAAAGACGTGCTCGAAGATTGAGATTTTACAAAACTTGATCACTGTTACTCCTTCGTCAAGACTATTCTAAGTGAAACTGGATGTGGGTGGCTGAGTGGTGAGACAGGATACAGAGAATACTAGGTTAGTGCCACTGCTTTGGCTCATACGAAGGCATCAGCAGTTCTACCCGTTATTGCTTTTGCACCATCAGGGCAAATGTCAACACAATGAAAAAAGGAAATAGCTTCCGAGATAAAATAGTTTTGGCTGCATGGTCCAGACAGTTTAAGTCTTTTTTTTTTTTTTTTTGAAGTTCACTAGCTGTTTGGATTTCCTCTTTTGTGAAGAGTGGATTCACATCTCTTGTCCATTTTTCTATTGGGTTGTCTGTCTTCTTGTGAATTGTAGGCACTGTTTATATACTCTGGATTTAAGTCCTTCATTAACTATATGTATTACAAATATCTTCTCTCTGTAGCTTGGCTTTTTACTCTATTAATGATTTTTTTTTATTAAAGCATTCTTAACATTTATTTAATCTAGCTTGTCAATGCTTTGCCTTTATGTTTGGAGCTCTTTTATTTGTTCGAGAAATCTTTGCCCTACCGCTAAGTCATGGAGAAATTCTCGTGTATTTTCTTTTAGAAGCTTTAATATTTTACCTTTTATATTTAGATCTACAATCCATTTAAAATTAATTTGTGTGGTGTGAGATAGATTTGTAATTTTTCATATCGATCTCCAGTTGGGCCAGCACTATATTTTGAAAAGAATGTGTTCTACCTGTATCACTTTAATACTTTAATTTTCATTGCTTGTGAAACTATTATTCCTTGTTCTTAAAATTTGCCTTCATCCTTTTTCTCTCGGAGCCAAATAATATTGCTCCCTTTTGTTTTTTCTGTGGACAGCGAAGTTAGTTCAATAGTATTTATATAGCTACTGATGATTGCGTGCCAACTCTTCTGGACAACATGCTAAGCATTTCATCCATGTTCTCTTGTTTAATCCCCTCAACAACCTCATGATATTAGTAAGGGCTATCCCCATTTTACAGATAAGAAAAGCGAAGTTCATATAACGATAAGTAACTTCATCACAACCAGTAAGAAGCAGAAAGTCGTGTTATAATAATGGAATATTGAAGTCTACTTACTGAACTCTTTATTAAGTATTAGGCACTATGCTTTTGTAAACATTCTGATTTAATCTGTATAACAACCCTGCGGAATGGATACTGTTGTCTGTATTTTACAGAAGAGAAAGCTAGGGCTTGGGTCACAGAGCTGTTAAATGGTGAAGCCAAAATTTCAACTTGAGTCTTAACCTTAAAGCCTTTTCTTTTTCTTATCCCGACGTCAGTCTGTGTAAGTGTCCGTTATGTGTGAAGCAGTGCACCGGGCACTGGGCGCACACGATGAGGTGTGGACCCAGCTGTCAAGGAATTCACAGTTGGTTAGGGCCAACTGCCCTTTTCTTTCCAGATCAGAAGTCTTTTCAAAGCAATGACAGAAGTATGTCTGAGATCTGAAGTACAGAGCAGGGTAATTAATCTGAAGGATAGAAGGAAAGTCTTCACAGAGCTGATGACTGATGAGCTAAATTTTAAAAGGACCAGGAAAGTTCTGTGGTTTTGGGGGTAATTGACTTTTATGGCCGAAGGAACAGTGGGTACCAGTGGGGCTGTGAGAGAGGTGGGTTGTGATTCACTCATGCTGGCATGTCAGTGTATGGGCCACTGTGTGCCAGGAGCTAGATTTGGTCCTGGGGTGATGGGAACCATCAGAATGTTTTGAAAAGTGATCTGGTTGAGACCCCTTTAACCACTGATTTTTTTTTTTTTGTCTCAAAGAATCCCTGTTAAAGTCTGACAGCTAACATGCTAACATGGTTAATATTTATGGAACTCTTACTGTGTGCCGAGCAGTTACATTAAGTACAAAATATATGCAAAACAATCTCTTAATCTTCATAACAAGAGAATGAGGTAGATGCTGTTGTTACCCTCATTTTATAGAAAAGAAAGCTGAGGCACTGAGAGGTTAATTAACTTGCTCAAAGCAACATAGCTCATGAGCATTAGAGAGGATTCAGTCCTTAATATTTCCTCCTTTTGAAGCATATATCAGCAATTGTTTCAAAAGAGATAGTCTTGGCTTGGATTATTCCAAGAACAAAGAGAAAGTTGGTGTGGCTGGAACAGAGTACACCAGTGGAGCAGAGAGATGGGAGGTGACACTGTGGGATAAGCATAGGCCAGTGCACGTAGAGCCATGGGGCCAAGATCAGAGCAGCGGGAAGCCACTGGATGGGTTTAACAAGGGAGGGACCTCATATTGTTTACATTAAAAAAAAAAAATCCTCTAGCTCCTTTATAGAGATGGACTACAGAGGGACAAGAGTAAAAATAAGAAAATAGGAAGACCAGGGAAGAGGCTGACACAGGCATCCCAGCAGGAAATAATGGTGGTAGGTGGTAGATGGTGGTAGTTAGGTAGGTGGATCTGGGGTATATTTGGAAGTATACCTGACAGGACTTGCTGATGGGTTGGCTTAATGAAGGGAAGAAAAATCAAGGATGATGCAAGGGTTTTTTTTAGCCTAAGTCATTTCTAATTTGGGCTTCAGTGGACACACTTTCTTTGCAACTTGGAGCACATCTCTGAATATTTCCATAGCATGCATTCCTATAGAATTAGTACATTAAGGGCTATGCCTGAGATTTTGATACATACTGCTCAGCTGCCCTCCTCAACAGTTGTATTCATTGATATTCTCACTATGTTTCAGTGTTGTTTCCCTGTCCTTACCAATGCTGGAGTTAGTCTCATTTTTTTCTTCTAAATTACTTGAAAAGCATCATCCCCATAACATTTGTAAGCTAACTGAATGTGAAATGTAAGGCAAGTAGACTAGGGAAACTATTTGCAGCATATGTGTATTAATTTTCTGTTGCTGCAAAACAAATTGCCACAAACTTAGTAGCTTAAAACTTATGCCCCTTTGTTACCTCGTAGTTCTCTAGGTCAGGATTATGGATACGCTTGGCTCATTCCAGTCCCTGGCAGGATTCAGTTCCTTGTGGTTGTAAGACAGGTCCCATCCCTCCCCATCAGTTCCATAAGACCTCCACATTTCTCCTCATGTGGCCTCCTCCATCTTCAAAGCCAGCAGTGGTGTGCGAGTCTCCTTTTCTGCCTTCCTCTGCCACCAGCCAGACTTCTCTGCTTTTAAGAGCTCCTGTTATTAGATTAGCCCACCTAGATAATCTCCCCTTTTTGAGATCAACAGTGCCGTATAACAAAACAATCACAGGAGTGCTTTCTTATCACATTCTTAGGTTCCAGGGATTGAGAGTTGTGGAGTCTTGAGAGAGGGCCAAATTCTACCTACCTACCGCATTCTGCCCTCTGGCCTCCCAAATGTAAACTATATCTTTCCAACTCCAAACTCCCAAGAGTCTTACCTCATTATTGCATTAACTCATCTTAACTGTATCTCATCATCTAAATCTTTTGAGGCTCCATAGCACAACTCATTTCCATCTGTTAGCTAAAGAAACAAGTTAATCTGCTCCCAGTGCTCCCATAATACAGTCGTGGGACAGACAGAGGGTAAGTTTCCAATTTGTAACATAGAAAAAAACACGTGCATGAAAGTTATTACATACAGTATTATTTATAATTACAACCCAGAAGCTATATCAATCTACAGTAGAAGATTAAGTAAATTTTTAAAATTTTCTTCACTTGAGTAAATATTATTGGCTATTAAAAATGTTAATAATACCTAGCACTTTGGAGGCCTAAGTGGGAAGATTGCTTGAGGCCAGGAGTTTGAGGTTGCAGTGAGCTATGATGGCTGGGTGCGATGGCTCACGCCTATAATCCTAGCACTCTGGAAGTCCAAGGCAGGAGACTCGCTTGAGGTCAGGAGTTTGAGACCGAGCAAGACCGAAACCCTGTCTCTACTAAAAATAGAAAAAATTAGGTGGATGTGGTGGCGTGTGCCTGTAGTCCCAGCTATTCAGGAGGCTGAGGCAGGAGGATTGCTCGAGCCCAGGCATTTGAGGTTGCTGTGAGCTAGGCTGATGCCTGGGCCACAGAGCGAGACTCTGTCTCAAAAAAAAAAAAAATGTTAATAACAAAGACAACTTGGGAAATAAATGCAGGACCTATGTGGATGAAAACACTGGAAATACAAAATTATATTTATAATATATATAATTGTATAAAGACATGCTGGTGAAAGAAGACTAGAAAAGAATAGCAAAAATAATTATTATGTCAGATTATGGATGACATTGTTCTTTTCTGAATGCTTTTTATAACTTTTTAGTATAGTTTTTGTTTATCTTTTGTCTCTTTCTCTTTTTTTTCTTTAGAAAAAATCTTCAGTTGCTTAGCCTAAATGCAGTATTTCTCAACCCTTCCCAGTCTCTGGTTCACTCTTGAACTCATAGGATATCCTCAGAGTGGGGAAAAGGAAAGGTTTATTGCTCCATTTTGTCAGGGCCCTGTGACCAGTGCTATTCTCACATACGTACACACACTTCTCTACAGTTACTACTATCCCAATCCTAGGTTTCCACACTTGGCAAAACAAGATAAAATAAACCCAGACCACCAAAATTCCACAGCTGAACTTGTACTCTGACTGGGAAATAGCCTAGCCATCTGTAGTCCCCAGGCCAGCAATGTTAGATCCGATCCCCCTGGGAGCTTAGGAAAAATGCAGAATCTTGGGTCCCACTCTTGATCTTCTGATTTAGAACCTAAAATGCACACTCTCCCACTGATTTGTGTGCACGTTACAGTTTGAATAGCACTGGCCTAGGTGGTTCAAACAACACTGTGGAATTAGGGGTTAGGATCTGAAAATATCCAGGCTATTGCTGCTGGGTGCTGCATGAAACCACAGCTGGAGAAGCCTGGTGTGCAGGTAGAGCCTTCACACCCAGCAATCAACCATGAGTATAGACCAGCAGCTGCAGTGAAAGCAGCCATATTGGTGTTCTGCACTGGTTAAGAGGGTTCTATGAAGTCCTTTAAATAGCCTATTGAAACAAAAAAATAAATAAATAAAAATAAGGTTCTGTTCTGGAAAAAGCTCATTCCATCCTGACTTTGCCACTCATTGCAGTAGCTGTGTGAGGACTTTGCAAAGTCCTCAGATTGGGAAAGCAGACTGGAGAAGACTAGAGTTAAAAGTACCACCAAATGGGCAGTGAATTCACCTTTGTCCCCCTCTGTTATCCTCCAGTCTGAATTCAGAGAAGCCCGAAATGAGAAAGTAGACATTGGCATGGACAGACAGTGCTCCAGGAAAGCCCTACACTTCTGACCAAAGGGTTAGGAAAGGGGTCTACTAATGCTCATAGAGCATGGGGAAAATCTCCTGTTTTTATTTTCCTTTTCTTCATTCATTTGTACCTTAGCCTGCGGCAGTCTGCTAACACCTAAAACTAAGGGAGAAGAACCTTCCTTTCCAATAAGAGGACTTGTGGTCTCAAGAGCATGAGGCAAACCACAGATGCTTTTTTCCCCTTCCTTTTTCTTCCCTCCACTTGATTCTGGACACGGGCACAGTGAAAGGAAGAGCATGGCAGAGTAGGGTAAATAAAGCCCCAGCTTTCTGGCCAGAAGACCCAAAAGGGAGCCCTGCCTAGGGAAATGGAAAGTACCAAGGAAACCACAGAGACGGAAGAGCCTTACCCTTATAGCCTTACCCACAAGCTGTATATAAACAGATCTGATCCTAAATAGCATGTCAGGGGCTTTGAGAACAGAACTATAGGATGGCCCACTGTTCAGGTCCCAGACTGGCCACCGGATAGCACACACACGGTATAGCTCTGAGTAATAGTGCCAACACTTTAGAAACAGAATCGACATTGAAACTAGAACTTAAAGCCCAAACCCAGTTGGTTGATTGCCTGTTAAAACAAAAATACCAGGATTTCCCCAAAGCCTGTTGAAAATGTCTGGGATAAAGTCCAAAATTACTGAGCATAAGAGAACCAAGAAAATTTCAACTCACAAAAAGATAATCAACAGATGCCAATACCAGGATGACACAGATATTAGAATTATCTGACAGAATTTAAAGCAGCTATTATTATAAAAATGCCCTTAAGAAGTGAGAGCAAACAGTCTTGAAATGAATGAAATAATAGAAAGTCTCAGCAAATAAACAGAAGACATAAAGAAGAACCAAATGGAAATTTTAGAACTGAAAAATATAATAATCAAAATAAACACCTCACTGGATGACTCAGCAGGAATGGGTTTGACTGAGGAAAGAATCAGTGGACTTGAAGATAGATCAACATAAATTATCCTATCTGAACAACAGAGATAAAAAAGATTTAAAAATAAAGTCTCAGGGACCCGTGTGTCAATTATAAAAAGTCAAACACTGGGACCATTGACATCCTAGAAGGAGAGGAAAAAGAGTGCAGTGCAGAGAAATATTTAAAGAAAATAATGGCTGAAAACTTCAGATTTGGCAAAAGATATAAACCTACAGATTCAGAAAGCTCAGCAAACCCTAAATAGGATAAACCCAGAGAAGTCCCTGCCCAAATATATCATAATCAAACTGCTGAAAAGTAAAGACAAGAAAAAATTTCGGCTGGGTGTGGTGGCTCACGCAGGCCGAGGTGGGAGGATTGCTTGAGGTCAGGAGTTCGAGACCAGCCTGAGCCAAGAGTGAGATCCATCTCTAACTAAAAATAGAAAAAATTAGCTGGGCATGGTGGCGCATGCTGTAGTCCCAGCTACTTGGGTGGCTGAGGCAGGAGGATCACTTTAGGTGACAGAGAAAGACTCTGTCTCAAAAAAAAAAAAAAAAAGAAAATCTTGAAAGCAGCTAGAGAAAAACAACATATTGCTCATAGAGGGACAAGAATTCAAATGATTGGGAGTTTCTCATTAGAAACAGGGAAGACCAGAAAGAAATAGTGCAACATTCTTAAAGTATGGAGAAAAAAGAATTGTCAACCCAGAATTCTATATCCAGTGAGTATTTCACCTTTGTTTCTGAAGGATATTAAGATATTCCTAGTGAAAAGAAACTAAGAGAATTCACAGTTAACAGGTCTTCTTCTCAAAGGAATAACAAAAAGAAGTTCTTCAGACAGAAGGCAAATGATACCAGATGGAAACTTGGAACATCAGGAATACAGGAGGAACAACAGAAATAGTAAATATGTGGGTAAATATAATAGACTGTTCTCTTGCATTCTCTAATATATGTTTTATAGTTGAAAGCAAAAATTATGAGATTGTCTGATGGGGTTTTTAATGTTGTCGAGGTGCTATATGACAACCATAACATAAAGAGGGGAGAGTAGAGTGGCCTATGTGTGCTGCTAAGGTTTCTGCATTCCACTTGAAATGATAAGATATTGTTTCTAAGTAGGCTGTGAAAAGTTAAGTATATAGTAATCTCTTGAGCAACCACTAAAAAAACTATACAAAGAGATATAGTCAAGTTAAAATTGAATTATAAAAAGAGGAAACAGGAACAAAAGCGAGGGAACAATTGGAAAACCAATAATAAAATGATAGGTCTAAATCTAAACATAATAGTATCACATTAAAGGCAAATGGTCTCAACACACCAATTAAAAGAGCGTGGGTTTTGAAGTTGGGCAGGCATGGTGTGAATCCTATCTTTGCCATTGGTCTTGTGCAAGAAACCTACTTCTCTGGGCCTCAGTTTCCTCATCTGTAAAATAGGGAGAATAATCACACCTACTGAGAGAGCTGCTGCAACGATGAAATAAGAGAACATATGTAAGGGGCTCAGCACATTTATCTGTTAAAAATGTAGGGGAGAAACATATTTGCTTATATGTGTAGAATATCTTTGGAAGGACATAAAAGAAAATGGTGTCATTACTTGTGTGTGGGAAGACCCGGTGGGCTGGGAGACAGGAATAAAGAGGGAGATTTTTGACTATTACAGGTCCACAATCTCTTGACTACAGTTCTGAAATCAAAAGAGCTCTCACATGTTTGCTTCATAAGCTTAGTGGCAAAACCTAGCCTGAAGTGGCACAAAGCTCCTTATATATTTCATTTATCCCATGTAAGTGTTAATATCCATTCATTTTGCAGAAATAATGGGGTATTGGTTACAGGGTGCTGTTTGGAATATTACACAAAATATGTTGTTGTACCTATCTAACCTTTCTAAAATACGAAAAATACTGAATTCCAAAACACATCTAGCCTAAGATTATGGACCCGTGTATCTTTTTTATTCATGAATTTTGGAACTGGTGACTACACTTCTTCAGAAAGTTAAATTTTAAAAATTAATCTTTTAAAAACTAAATTTAAAAAAGACCTAAGTTTGGCACAGCATCTGACACAAAGCAAGCTCTCAGTAAATAGCAGCGGTTGCTGTTATTCCGTCCTTCCAGGACTTTCCTGTCAACAAATCTGTTCGCGTCCAAAACGACATTTCACCATCATGGCAGACCCTGTGAGTGTTACTACTTAAATTTTGTATCTTAGAAGACTGAGGTACAGAAGATTTCTGGCAGGCCCTGGCAACCAGTTAGATAATCCCAAACCCGAAGTCCAGAGCACATCTTCTGACTCCCAGTCCTGAGACCTAGTTCACCAGGCCACGTCAGCCATTAGAAAGATGTCAGCTGAATTTGTGTACCGAAGGTGGGTGTGCTGTTTTTATGTAAGAGAAAAAGGTAGCACATAAAGAGGAAATATGTGTGTTGCATCTGAGACATACTGCCCCAGTGGGCCCAGCCATGCAGTTTTTCCTGCAGGGTTAGCATGGATCACTCTTGCCTTCAGTTGGTTACCAGATGAAGTATTAGGTGCTTGAGTACAGAGGCCGTGTACAAAACTGACTTTTTAAAAATCCCTAGAGTCTTATTCAGCACATCTAACACTGAGACTCGGCCAAGGGGGCTATGGAAAGAAAGATGGACCCCTGTGCTATTTTAAATGGATCCTAAGGGGTGTACATAATGAGCCACAGAAGTGTGCGTGTGTTGCAGGGAGCCTGTGTTGAGTGTGAGCCTACTGAATATGCTGTGACAGTGTTGAGTACACAAATTATTGGGGTGGGCCCTCCTGCTGCTTCTCTAGCCGCCTTCGTTCTCTGCTTCTTCCCTCCTCCCCACACTCTGGTCCAGCGAGAAGAATAGAGATGGCTGCATATTTCAGGAACAATCAAGGCTCTTTATTCCCTGACATTTTAACAGCCTCTAGAAGCCCCCTCTGTTTTCTGCTTTGTAGGGAGGGGGGCTCTCCTCATGGAACCAGGTAAGAGGCTCGCTGCCCTCCAGCACCACCCAGTCTACCTCCAGTGAGGCAGGAGGCTGGAGACTACCAGAAACTTTGACTACTGGCTGCAGGAACTGCGACTTGGGAACAGTAACCTAGGTCAGGAAAAATTCCTTCCCTTGGGAACCTGGCCTAGTCCGCTTACCTCGCAATATTCTTTCCAGCCCACGAGGTGAAACTGACTTTTGGATTTTTTCCTAGTTCTCTAATGGCTCTTACCTATAAACTTAGATTAGCTGTTGTTTGTAAGTCTTTCCTGAGGTCTGGCAAGCCCCGCCTGTACCCCAGAACTGTCAGGTTTATATTGCTCACCAGGGCTCCAACACTGATTCCAAAGCACCCTTTTTTTTTTTCAGTGAGACAGAGTCTTGCTCTGTCACCCAGGCTAGAGTGCAGTGGTGTCATCATAGTTCACTGGAACCTCAAACTCCTGGGCTCAGGCAATTCTCCTGCCTCAGCCTCCCAAGTAGCTGGGACTACAGGCGTGCACCACCATGCCTGTAATTTTTCTGTTTTGTAGAGACAGGGTCTTTCTCTTGCTCAGGGTGGTCTCGAACTCCTGACCTCAAGCAATTCTCCCACTTCAGCCTCCCAGAGTGCTAGGATTACAGGCGTGAGCCACTGTGCCTGGTTGCAAAGCACACTTTTTAAAATACTGAATTTATATTATTATATCTATATCCATCATAAAAAAAATGGAGTATAAAGTAGAAACTCACCACCTAGGAGTAACTGTCACTGTTGACACTTTCAGTATGCTTCTTTCTAGTTTTGTTTATACACAAACACATACTTTTTTCACAGTTGATTTCCTTAGGCTATTGATGATCTCCCTTTCCCGCACACTTAACACTAGAGCATGAACATTTTTCCACATCATTTTTAACACAGTCTAAGAACATTGTTTCTATTGTTTCCATGGCTACATTTAGGGATATGCCATGATGTACCTAACTGGTCCCCATTTAGGCTGATTCAAGTTTCCTCGATTAAAGTTTTCGTGGATATATTTTAATTTGAATTCTGTGTTCTTTCTTTAGGACGGATACCTAAACATAAACTTAGTAGATCAGAGAATATAAAGGTGTATGACTTTTGAGTGATAGATTATATTTTGTGTGTATATATTAGAGAATATAGAATTGTTCTGTGGAATCCATGCACTTATTTATGTTCCTTCTAACTTATGCATTCTCAGTAAAAGCAAAAATTGGTTCTTTGGTAGGACAAAGGGGGTTTGTCCTAGAGATTACAATGGTCTGTGCCCCTTCAGCAGGCTATAGTGTGTAAACAGATATATAGAATATCTGTGGTACTAAAGTTCCATACAGGGACCATAATGACAGGAAGTTGAGAAGCATTACTGTAGCTATGTGACTCCGTACATCTATCTCACTCCACCTTGAAAGTTTTTAAATCTCAGCCTTGGGATTTTGGTTTTTGGTTTTAGAATAAAACTGTTCTGATCTAAAACTTCTTGGTTATTTATGTGACGTTGAGGAATTTGACAAATGTGTGAATAAAATAAAATTCATCTGGAGTTTACCACTGTTAATATTTTTATCTTTATACAGAATTGAGCTCCTCCATGTTTTTAGCTTTGCGTTCCATCCTTTTCACATAATTGCCATTGAAATATTATCAGTGTTAATCTGGGCCACAGACCACTTGAAATGTCCCCTGTGCTATGATCTCATGTAGGGGTTTCCTCTGTCCTCCATGCCTAGGAGTGCATTTGTGACCCCACAGGCGTCAGGTTTGGGCTCCTGGGAGCCCAGGCACTGGCTGCTCTGGGACTTGCAATAATTGTCCCTTGTTTGTTTCAGGTGTGATCCCCTGGGCCCGTTTGCTGTCGGTGGAGAAGACCTAGACCCCTTTGGGTGAGTACTGCTGGGGAGGTGGTAGCAACCAACTTGCTTTTGTGGCTTTTCCTAGCTCATCTTCTAATTTTAGAGTTTTTCGTCAGTCCCTTCCTTTCGGGTGAAGGAGGCAGTTGTTGCTGAGCTCTGCCACACCGAGAGCAGTGCAGGAGAACTCTGAGTGCTGGGGGAAGCTGAGCAAGCCCAGCAGGTGGCTCCTCAGTCGTTTCTCAGTCCCCCCACCCACCTAGTGGAGGACAGCGGCCCTGCTTTGGATGGAAGGATACTATGAGGATTTATTGGGTGCATATGGTGGGCCACAGACCTTGGGGAAGCTCAGGGCTATTCAGACCTCACTAAATAAAGACAGAACTCTGGCTCTTGCCATGCACGTAACAAAGTTCCTGCAGCTTCAGCTATGCACTGTCTTCTCTGAACGATTCACACTGGATTGTAACTTTTGCTGCAAAGTGACCCCAACTTTAGCATTTCATTCTTAGACAGAAGGGAAATCACTTAAGTCTACAGTGCAGTTTGAGCAGTGACCTCAAAATTTGGTTAACATCGGCCCATTCATCCTAGTTTGAGCACATGAAGTCAGGTCCATGGAGCTCAGTGAGCTATTGATGCTGTCAGGAGCAGGACTTGGGCAACCCACAGGCAGTCAGAAATTGCCCTGAGGCCCTTAAGGGAAAGAGAGCAAAAAAACTAGCATCATGAATTGTCTCAATGCTATTATTAGTCCTTAGACCTAGAGTATGCCCTCCAGAGCCTTGCGAGGGTTCTACATTGACCCTGGCAGTTCTGGCTCCTGTTCTTGATCAAATTGGCCCCCTTGGGTGTAGGACATGGCAGGGACCTCAATTTTGTGGGCTCGGGGAACGCTATAGAACCAAGCCCTGCAGAACCAGAAATACTTAGCAATAAGATGTGCTTTTTGTATAGGCTTGTGTTCTGCCTCTTGCTCACTTCTTGGTGGCTCTCAGGCAGCCATCCACGTGTCTGTGTAAACCATCTAGAGGAGACATCCAGTCATTCTTAGTCCATGCTCACCTCCCTCACCTCTTCTCTAAGGGTAGTCCCTGCCACAGCGGCTTACCTATCTTTCCTTCTTGCCTCAGGTGTCGGAGAGGTGGCATGATTGTGGATCCCCTGAGGTCTGGCTTCCCAAGAGCACTTATTGACCCATCCTCAGGCCTCCCGAACCGGCTTCCTCCAGGCGCTGTGCCCCCAGGAGCTCGCTTTGACCCCTTTGGACCCATAGGGACCAGCCCATCTGGGTAGGTAGTCACTATGGTATGCTGAGAAGTAGGACCTACTTCAGCAATGAAGGTTTCTGGCCCCAGGCACAGAGTTGCCACTCCCTCTACCTATTGCTGCCAAGTGAGTAGTCTCTTCCAGGCCCTGCCTGATGCCTCCCTGGAGCCTTCCAGGAGCTCCCTATTCCTTAGTGCCTACCTTCCCCCAGCTTTCCTCCAGGGAGGAGGAGGAGGAGGAACTGACAGTTCTTGAAAGTTGTGTCAGAAACTCATTGGATCCTTATATCAACTGTCTCGGGTAGATGATACTGTCCACATTTTACAGACTCAGTAATTGAGGCCCTGAAAGATTAGGTGACTTATTCCAGATGGAGGAGTCACACCCACGCTGTCTGGCTCTAGAGTGCGTGCTCTTAAATTCCACGCACCACCGCATCATTCTGGGTCATATCTGCCTGTGTGCCCCTGGCCCCTCCACCACTCCAACTCACCAGCCCCTCTTTCCATTCCAGACCTAACCCAGACCATCTCCCCCCGCCGGGCTACGATGACATGTTCCTGTGAAGGCCTCAAGAATGTAACATCCCAGCCTTCCCTCCACTCTCCTGGAGCTGCCACCACCGGCCCCATCAGCAACCGTGTTCTTGCGGGCTGGGGGCAAGGGACTCTGCCCATGTGTTTGCAGGCTGGCTGGGATTGCTTCCCCACCCCTTATCAGAGCCAAGGCGCCTGCTGCAGCTCTCCACCTGGCTGCATATAAGTCCCAAAGAGAAATCAGTGTGTCTCTTTCACCACCAGCTCCTCCCCACTTCCTAAGGGATACTCCGGCAACATACACCCTTGACCTGATGCAGTCCCAGTTGCAGCGCTATGAGAACAGAATGCATTTTGGATGTTATTATTAAGAACCAAATGTCAATACAAAGTTCATGTTGCCGTTCTCCCACTTCTCTTTTTACTTTATTGCACATCCCCTTCTAGTTATAGACTTCAAAGTTTGAGTCTTTTTAGGGCTAAATGACGCTTTTCCTGCCCAGGGCCCATTCTCGCTTCTCAGGCACCTTTCTTTCATAAATTGCTGTTGCTCCTGACATCATGAAGATGGGTCCCCGTGTGGCTGGCTGGATGGAAATGAATGACTAGAAATCCCATAGGCCACGAGGATGACTTTCACAAGGGCAGGCACTTTGTGGAAGGATGGCAGCATTCTGGCGAGGGCAGAACCCTCCAGTTGTTCCTGTCTGGGTCCATCTGTGCCTGGGCAGCAGCAGCCTATAAGCAGAGGAATAAACCAAACAGACCCAAATGCTAATCTCATTTTGCCACTAACTAACTGAGTGACCCTAAGCAAATCCCTTCTCCTCTTAGGGTCTTGTGGCTCCCTGTGAAATCAGAGGTGCCTTTCCTGCTCCAGACATTCTCATGTCTCTTTCTCCATACAACAACCCCTAGAAACTGAGGCAAAAAGAAAAGAATGAAGGTTCAAGGTGTTATGTGATACTTACCTGTAGAGTCTGTAACTCTGTGTTTCTTGGCCCCCTTGGGTCCCAGACAAGAGCAGGGAACATGGGCTCCACCTGAGTGTGGTGTCGAACTTCGGGAGGAGCAAGGCACCCCAGCCTCTGGAAGCCTGTGCCCTGTGTCCAAGCCCACCTGACCTTTGGTGTTCTCCGGATCCTTTTCAGCCCGAGGCCTGACAGACGTGGGCAGTGATGAGCCCTTGTGCTGGAGTGGAAAGAGCACCACAGAGCACCAGGCTGAGAGGCACAGGATCAAGGCGCTAGTCACTTCTGCTCCACAGCTAGCCTTTCAACCATGTGCGGGTCCTTTCATTTCTCCGCTCCTTGGATGCCTTCCCCTAAATTAGAGTGTATTACTTACCTGTAGGCAGCAGGCTACCGTAGCTTTTCTGAGGTGTCTGCTAGGCTATTTTCTATAGCCTAAGATTGACTGGCTGCTCAGCTGAGAATGTGTAGGGGTACACTAAACTGACACTTAGGCCCAGGGTCAGTCTCAGATGGATGCTGGGCCTACGTGGAGAGGCTAGCACGAGCAGCTCCGTAGGTCTTTATGGCAGTCCCATGCCAAGCACTGATTTAGTAAAAGACCCTGTCCACAAGGGAGCTGACTACCTTAAAGCCTTTAAAACATTTCTGTTCTGGAGAAAAACCCAGAGATCAGGCAGAGGTACAGTGCAGTCATTAATCATAACCTCCTCCCTTGAGGGCTGGCAAATGGGTGGAATATTAGTTTTTGTTTTGGAATTGGACCATACCTTCAACCAAAAGGACTTGGAACAATTTGCACATAAAAACATCCTTTATTATAAAAGGAAGCATTTAAAGGAATATCAGACTAGAGACCATCAGAGTTGGGAAAGTATATAACTTTTATAGGAGCCTGATTTGAGGAAAAGACAAAACTTAAACAATAAATTTGCCACTGAGATTTTTTAGTAGCAAAGGTCGAAAAGATAGTCATACACATAATTCCGTTTTCTGGAAACAGAAAATTGAGTGATTCATCCGCAGAATCGGCCATTTTTTGTGTGGGTCTCCTTGCATCAAGGACACTAAGGAACACAGATGATGTCTTAGGTGTTATTTGGCGGAAAGTAGGTGAAGCTCTTAAGAACTTCCAAGTCAAGCTGTTGGTGTTTGTTTTGGTCTGGGCCATTTTTCTTCTTTCAGACATGAGTAATGACTAAGCAGCAAGTGGAAATATTTAAGGTTTATGTTTTGTAGAACCCAAAAGATTGAAGCCTTAACAATAAACATCAGCACTTAACAACCTGTTCCTCTTTTTTTTTAATAACAGCTTTATTGAGATACGATTCACATACCCATAAAGTTCACCCTTCTAAGGTACACAATTCAGTGGGTTTTAGTGTATTCACAGTGTCGTACATCCATCACCATATGTAATGCCTGAACATTTTCACCACCTCAAAAAGAAACTTCATTCCCTTAGCAGGGACTCCCCATTCCCCTCCTCTCAGCCCCAGGCAACCACCACTATCTTCTGTCTCTAAAGATGTGCCTGTTCTGCACAGTTCTCATAAACGGAAGCATTCAATATGTGGTCTTTCATTTAGCGTAACGTTTTCAAGATTCATTCGTGTAGCAGTACTTCATTCCTTTTTACGGCTGAATAATACATCATATGGACATACTACGTTTTGTTTATCCATTTATCAGTCGGGCAGTTGGATTTGTTTTTGCTGTTATGAATAGTGGTGCTATGAACATTGATGTACAAGTTTTTGTGTAAACAGATGTTTTCACTTCACTTGGGTATCTACCAAGGATTGGAAGTGCTGGATCACATGGCGACCGTGTGTTTTACTTTTTGAGGAACTGCCAGGCTGTTTCCCACGGGAGCCACATCATTTTACACTCCCACCAGTGACGTGTGAGGGTTCCAGTTTCTCCTCATCTTCACCAACACTTGTTATTCTTCATGCTTATGACCATCCTAGTGGGTGTGAAGTGGCATCTCACTGTGTTTTTTCTTCTATATTTTTAAAAAGGAGAATTTTGACCTAGGCCAAGCAAGGCAGAGATCAAAGCCAATCCTCCCTGGGGAACAGACCACGGCTTTGATAGGAGCCACCTTGGGGTGACCGTGGCTGGTGAGCTACAGAGGAGTTGGGTTTGACTTTTGGGGATGGTCTGGGCTGGGTGTGATACAGGACAGGTTCTGTCCCTAGGGAAGTTCCCGTGACCCTTTCAGGTTTAGAGAGATTCACAATATCACTGTTCTTGGTTTGAAATGTCATTGTTCATCTAGTGATTTTACAAGTAGAATAAAAGTCTGGTTCTAAATCATTGTCTTTTGATGCTGAAGTGCCATAGACCACTTGGACCATTTCAGCCCCCACTTCCCACCTTCTCTTCCTTGGCTTGTCTCCTCCCCAGTTCTTAGAGCTGCTTGTGTTTCTCATTGCGTTTATCTACAGAATCATGGGCTTCTGTCATGAGTCTGTTAAGACTTAAACTCCAAGAATATACTGTGCTCACAATGGAGGCCACATTCCTGTGCTTGATGGTCAGTACGTAGTGACACAGAGAGAACGGCTAGAAGTCCCACGCAACCTCACTTTGGAACCCAGCTTCCCTCGTGGCCTCCCTTTCTGCCATCATTAATGCCATTCTGTTACTGATCCGTGCCTCTCTGCACAGGAGGAAAATTAGGATCTGTGGAGCAGTTCATATTTTCTGTCCCCTAATCTTGTCTACTTTGGTACAGTTCCAAGAAGGCAGGTCCCACTACCCAGGAGAAGAAAGATTCCCTACATGCGGATCCCCAGTTTTCTCTGTCATAACACTTGCATGCTTCTGGCCACGATCAACTTTTTGCACCAAAGCAGAGACTCAAAGGCAGGCTTCCAAGTCCCCATCCCGTGATTGCCTTCGGGATAACACAAGGCACACCCCAAGTCACTCCAGCTGTGCTTGGCCCTGAATCTGCCCTGAGGAGTGGATCAGAGGCAAGGGCGGCAAGCAGAATGGTGGGCAGTGAGAGGTGGCAAGGCCCAGGTGACTGAGGACAGACCCTAGAATTCAAAAAGCAAGGGAAGAGGTTTGAATACCTGACTCAGTGCTAGTGTGAGGTGCAAAGTGGAAGGCCCAGTCCCTGCTTAGAGGAACACGAAGCTGACGGTGCAGAAGACACTGGATGACCACGTGAGCACTGTGTTTTAGATGAGCCACATAACGTGAGCGTTGCGAGAGTCAGTGTGACGGGTTCGGAAGGATGAGGGAGTGGGAGGGTCCTGCTGAAGTGTTAGTCCTCCGGTTCAGCTGCAGTAAACAAACTAATTTAGCTTTTTTAACTAGAAAGGTTAGGGTCCAGAGAGCAGCAGGATCGTATCATCATTGCCGTGATTTGAGGAATAGGAACTTCAGAGCCACACAGAAACTGCCTACATCTGCACCAGAAAGCGGATGCCCTTCATACTGCCATCTTGACCCCACTCAACTCAGTTCCAAGTTCAGGGTTCAGTTGAATGCATCTGATTGTTGGAACCTACATTGCCTCTCTAATGCTAGTGGAAAGAGGAAAGTTTCTTTATTCCCTCTTCCCACCTCTACACTCAGGAGGGGTATCGGGACAGAACTCTGGTAAGCCAATCCGCGTCCGTCTGCGCCTTGGACCATGACGTGGATGGGTACCACAGCCTTGCATGCCTGAGATGCCTGCTCTGAGTACACGTCAGTGCATGCTGGGCCCCAGTCCAGATCTCCAGGGGAGGGCCTTCAAACCTGTTTTTACAAGTTCCTCTTGTGATTCATATGATCACACAAGTTTGAGAACTGAGAAAGGAGGGAAAGACCTACATCCTGGCTACTCAGACCAGCAGCAGCAGCATCGCCCAGGAACCTGTTAGAAATACAGAATCTCGAGCCCCACTCCAGACTCACTGCATGAGAATCTGCATTTTAACAAGTTCTCTATGTGAGTCATGTGCACGTTAAAGTTTGAGAAGCTCAAGTGTACGAAGCATATGTCTTCTTCCTTCACCCGGATATCAGGTACAAAGAATTGAGTTCGTCTTCTTGGTTGATGGCACATTATGATGAATGCATGCAAGAACCTTTCATTTTAAGTTTTCCCTAATTTTACCCCAGTATCTCCTTTGCCCCCCTGGGTCACTCAAATGTGTTTCATCTGTCTTTAGAAATGCAGTACCCTTATAAGATAGCATACATTATATCTTCATGTCGTAACCATAATGAGGTATTATGCCCATTTTCTAGCCCAGAAAAAGAGGGTTTGGAAAAGTCCAGTAATTTGTTCAAGGCCAAGCAGGGACCTCAGAATCAATCAGGCGTGGGTATGACTCCCAGCCCTCCCTTCGCCACTGTGTGCACTTTCTCATGACTGTCATCGTGATCTGCAGGATTGTTGCACGATCCAACCAAAAAATGTGTCTTATGAACAGGTAGTTGAGGCCTGGGGGGTGTGGCCGGCCGCTATTATTACTGCAGCCATATGGGAAGATGTGGGTGGGGCTCAAGGATGAGGGGAGGAACCTTGGGCTGCGCCCCCTCTACCACCAATGCAGGAAACAAGCATTTACCTGGTGCTAGGGTTCTCATCTCATGTAGTACCCTAACGACCCCAAGCTAAATTCTTAGTGGCATTAGTCAAGGTGCTGGACGTACCCCCTGGGAGTGGGTGGCAGAACTGTGATTGGAAGCTAGGTCAGCTTGGTTCTAGTGCTCTTTTCAGTAGAACTGCTGTACGCAGCCCTCACACCTCCTCCAGGTGAGAAGCATGGATCCCTGGGCAAAACCCATTTCAGAAGCTGGAAAACCAAGTCAGGACTATGTGAGAAGGGAACAACGCTGCATAATCTCCAAGATGGTCTAAGACTCCTAAATCAGTCCTGCTTGCGAAGTGGGCCTCATGTTTCCAAGTACTTCCACCTACAGCCACAGCACCCAGAACGCCCCGGCTAGAAGGAGCATCGGCAGCCACCCAGCACGACCTCCATTCCACAGGGGAAGAAACAGGCCCAAGAAGCCCCTCTGTGAGGGTGAGCCCTCGAGAGGCTTCTCTGGGCCGCAGGGATGGGCTTGGGTTCTGTGCAGAGCTCTGTCACCTGACCCCAAGTGCTTCTCACCTGGGCCCTCTGAGTTTAGTAGGATGGAAGTTACTCTTCCCCACCGATCAGGTGAAAAAACAGGTCGAGGGCCATTGAGTGACTTTCCCAAAGCCACGCAGACCACAGAAATCCTGGCTCCAATTTCAAGGCTTTCCCACTAAAAACTTCCCAAGACAGTTATGGAGGTCCCTGAATGACAAAAATGTGAGGGTCCCATTCCTTTCCACCTCCTCCCCTCAGCGAGGCTTAGTGTTAAGACGACGGCACCGTAGAGGTTCAGCACCCTGGTCAGCGCCCACCCTCCCTGGAGCCCTGGAGGGAGGACTTTGGTCCAGATTAGGCCAGTGTCTGCTGCTCCCCAGTCCAGGATGGCCCACTCCTGGAGACAGGCAGGCATTCCGAGAGGAGGGGACCTGAACCAAGGTGTCCTACCTTAGCTACAGAGCCCGGCCCTCTCCCTCTCCTTCAGATTAGAACCATGGGAGCAGTTTCATCCTTTAGGCTTCTTGGTTCCCAGGACATAGATTCAAGTGAAGAGAGCCTATAAAGAGACAGATAGGCCAGGAGCCTGAGCCATGGTGACTCTAGACAAGTCCTGTCTCCTTTGGATTTCCTCATCTGTAAAATGGAGATAAGGGTGGACCTGACTCTGCCAAGATCCTGCTCACTTGTGAGATTCCATGACTCTAAGTGGGCTATGGGCCTGATGGGGTTCAGTGCCTGCCCTACCTGCCCTCTTCTTCTTCCCGAGAACCTCCCAATTCACATGTAAACCACAGGCTTCAAAGTGGCTGCCCACAGCCCAGATCTGCCAGCATGCTCTGACTGTTCTGCATGTTACTAAATTTGATGGGATGCATGATGGCATGTTACTAAATGTGAGTCTGGACTCTGCTCTTTACCACCTGTGTGACCTTGGGCAAGTCACATGACCTGCCTGTGCCAAAGCTTCCTCATCTGTAAAATAGAGGTGGTGACAGGCCCCCTCCTTAGGGTGGCTGTGAAGTTTGCACAGGCTAGTAGAAGTAAGGACGTAGGAGAGGGCCTGGCACAGAGAGAACACTGTATTGTTGTTTTAAGATTGGATGATTCAGTGTGTATAGTGAGTAACTGGTTCATTGCAATATACAAACATAAAGTGTTTTTGTCCAGCTGATCCCTGTCAAATCCGCTTTCTCATCTGAACATCTAGGAACCAATAACTAACTGGGCACTTTGATTTTCAAACTCAGTCCTGTCCAGTTTAAGCTTCCCAGCTCACATCCAGTTCCCAGAAGTCTCTGACCTCTTCTGGGCTCTTGCTCCTCCAGCATGGTGGGCGGGGAGGGGAGGGGAGAAAAGTGAAGTGTCTCTAAACTGGCTGTGATGATGAGGGTGGTCAGGGGAGGTGGTCTTACTCTAATTCATACTATGTTTGGGTTTTGGGGTTTTTTTTGCTTATTTGTTTTTGTTTTGATAAGAAGGTCCTTAGTAGATCACATGCATAATTTTTAGAGGGTGGTGAGAGCTTCCCTCTGGGCCCTCAGAAAGGAGTAGGGACTCTGTCCAGTCCGCCAGAGACTCACGGTCCATCTCCTGGATGGAGTGTGCTCCATCCCAGCCTCCTCTCACCTCCCTCCATCAACACGTGGAGCACCTCTAGCACAGGGTCCTCCGCCTACCTTCAAGGACCTCAGAACACTGGGAGGGGACACAGGACTGCCCCTAATCCAGCACCACCACCCCTTCTAGCCAGCATGGGCTGTTCCCATGACCCTCCCACCTAAGGAATTCTCCAGGTCAGAAACAGACTTTGCCTCCATGTTCACAAACACCTGTGAGCTCCAGAAGATACATTTCAAGCCCTCTTAAGAATACTTTCCTTACATTTTTTATCTGTCCAATGCCGTATCTCCAAAGCCTAGCACAGAGTAGGTGCTCAAATCTTTGTTGAAAGAATGAATGAAGGACTCTTGGATGGGCAATATTCAAGTGGTCTGCAGGTCCTGAAGCTCAGCAAGCCTCCAGCTGGGAGGCCAGCCCCCTTTTTGAGCTCGCCCCCATCTCTGTTAGTGATTTAATAAGCCCTAGGCTGGGGATGGGGTGGGTGGATGTCTGGCCCCAGCAGTGACATCTCACTGGACACACCCTTGTCCTCAGCTTTGGCCTCAGCCGCAGTTGTCAGGCAGTGGGATAATCCCTCTCAGCATCCTTTTACCCATACAAAGGTCCAGCTGTCCAGCTGCTCTTGAGAACTCGGGAGCTCTGGCAACCCTGAGCCCATCCACCACAGGGCAACCGCCAGCTAGAGCTGGAGCGGGCACCCCCTTTAATCCTGCCGCTGCCCACAGCCACCTGCTTTGTTCTTTAATGTCACCTGCTGAGTCCTGCGGGTATTTGCACTTGGGTCCCCGCTCTAATCTGATGGGGGAGGATGGGACTCTCAAGAGGAGAGTCAGGTGCCTGGCAGGCGAGTCGGCAATAGTAACAGCTCTCCCGTGGGGGCCTAACCTCCATGAGTGACTTCAGTGGAATGAGACGTGGACACAGAGAGAAATCAAAAAGAGGAGGAGGATAGGGAGGTTAGAGGAAGGAAAGACAGATGAGATGGCAGAGGAAGAGAGATAGATTTTGCCGAATGCCTTTGGCCCTGAGTGAGTACTAGCCCAGACACTGTGCCACCCAGGAAGAGGTTGGCATGGAAGCCGCCTTCTTCCCCTGCCCTCCCTGCTCCCCTGGGGCCAGCTTTCCTGCCAGAAGTTCCTTCCACTCACTACCCTTCCCCCAGGCCCAGAAGAGCAGCAGCCACTACCTTGACCTTGGTGGCTCAGAGGCCAAGTAGGGACAGGCTGCTGCTGGGCTGCTGAGATGGAGGCCTGGCGCTTAAGGTCATGTCCTCCGGCTGCAGTGGGAGGCCTGAGAGAAGGGCAGGGAATGCTACAGTCCAGAGTCCCACGGACTGGCCTCCCAAGTGCCAATGTCACCCTTACAATGCATCTGACATCAGAAGATTCTTCCTGCCACACACATCTGCAAGCAATTGTAACAGCTGACAGTGACCTCTCAGCACGTGCAAGGCCCTGTACCTGCACGAACTCAGAGTCTTCATGATGACCCTAAGACTTCGGCACTGCGGTTGTCCCCATTCTACAGATGATGAAACACAAGCCCCCACCATGAGGGCCCTGCCCTTCAGCATGCCCCATCTCAATACTCCTGCACAGAACCTGCAGCCCTCCCCGCCACCCAGCCCCTCCCCAGGGCACACTGGGCTGTTTTCGGCCTCTGAGCCTCTGCTCGTGCTGTTCCTCTCTGGCCCAAGTGCCCTTCCCTCTCTCCACTCTCACCTCACACTGGCCACGGCCTCGTTGTTTAAGATTCCCATTAGACACTCCCCTTTCAGGAAAGCCCTGTCTGACCCCAGCTCAATCAGATACCTCCTCTGCACACACAGCGCACTGTGCCTCCCCCAGCACAGCAGCGATTGCACTGCCCGGCTTCCCCTGACAGCCTGTGGCCTGTGACCAACTCAGGGCAGGGTCTGTGTGTACGCCACAGCGCCTAGCTCAGGAAAGAATGCAGATTATGTGTGAATGAATGAATGAACAAATGAACACGAATAGCTAACATCAAGTGATTATGAAGTACCAGGCACTGTGCTAGGTGCTTGACAGCTATCATTTCGTTTACTGTTCGCCACAGCCCTCTGGGGAAGGTGCTGTTATTAGCACCACCCTTTTACAGATGAGGAAACAAGAGACTAAGAGGCATTAAACCACCATCAATCATCCAGGTAGACTCTGGAGGCAGCACCCTTACTCTCTTATCTGATGGACCATGTTCAGTGGACTACTCGGTAATCCCAAACCCTCTGAGATTTGAGTGGGAAGAAAGCTCAGAAATATGTGATTGTATTTATTTCCTGCAACTAAAGAAGAAATTAAAAAAGAAAGAAAGAAAGAAAGAAAGCTCAGAAGCACTTGGCCCCCTGGGTGGAGGAGGGTGGTAATCTCGCCATCTTCTGTACCATTCAGCTGTCTTGGTTCTGCCCATCTGCTCATGGGCTACCTAATCTAGGAAGAGGAATGATGTGGGGAAGAGGGTTTGGGGGCCAAAGATAAGAAAATACAGAAGGACTGGGGGTGTTACTGTCCTTAGCCAGATGCTGCCCATTGAGGCATTGGCTCTCCTCAAAAGAGAGGTTCCTACCCAACTTCACTGTGCTCCATCCCTGAAGATACCCAACACCTGACTAGTAAATGCTAACATACCTCCACTGACAAGGAGCTCGCTACCACTCCAACGCAGATCTCGGCAAGCTTCTCTTTCCCCTAAATGAAATCTGCCAGGGAACATCGGGCGAATCCACTCTCTAGGAGGAGACAACAGGCCCAGCTGGAGGGCCCCTCCCTGACTTGGCCACTGACAGCCCCTCTCCTGACAGAACCCTTGCACAGAACCCCCTCCTGTGACTTCATAATGCTTCCCTTCCTCTTTCTCCTTCCCAAGCTCTTCAGACACAGAGTCCCCTGCTCTCAGCTCTGGGAAGCCCTCTGCTTGTGTTTCCTGATCCTCTAGCCCCCAGAGAAGACAGAATGGGAAGGTTTGCCATTTTTCTCTGGAAGACCACAGCGGTGGAGTGATTTTTCCAAAGGCCCACAGGGAAGGGGTGACCAACAGGACCTGATTCGCCTGGTTCCCAGCCCAGGACCACACGGTCCCGTCCAGAATGGCAGGATGGAAACACTCCTGGACGTCTCTCCCCCACCTCCTAGGCAGGGGGAGGGGAGCAGGAAGGATACAGAGACACCAGCCTAGCTCAGCCTGGGGAGGAGAAACTTGACCGTTGCCGTGAGGTCAGCGACCTGGGAACTGCATGGCCCGCGGCTGGTGGAGAAAGAGAAACATTGTCGGTCATCCAGAGATGCCCTGGCTTGGAGCTGCTTCACAAGAGTATACGGCCTTGGCTTTGGAGCTAGGTCAGACACGAGAAAGCTGTGCGTGTGTGCGCGCGCGCATCCATGCAGATGTGTGCTCACACACACGTACATGTGTATGTTTACAGATGTGTACATGCAGGTAGGGACATTTTAAAGAGAATCCCAGGGAAGGTAATGCTTATTCACAAGGAAAGGAGCAATATGGTGGAATCTCAGGCCGCAGGCACTTCAAGCTGGGAGACACCTGAGGAAGTGAGCAGATGTGATAACGGATCCTGGGGTTCCACGCTGGTGTATTTCACAGGCTCCTAAGCACCCAGCAAATGTCTCCCAGGTCCAACTGGAACCTGGCTGTGTCCCACCAAGGCTGGGGGAGAGGGATCTTCCTCCATCAAGGAGACCCCTCTAACTCTTCCACATAAAAGCCATACCAAGGCCCAGAGAGAGGAAGGCAGATGGGTTCCCGAGCCCCAGCTGCAGGGCCCAGTGACAAAATAAGTTCCTTCAACACTTCTGGGCATGTGATCTTCTGCGCAACTGATTCTCGCCCCTCGAGAGGACTCCAGGAGGCCGAGCAGGGACTGTGGGGCTCTGGGGTCCTGCATAAGGCCCTGCTGCACTGGCAGGCATAGCAAACTTTTGTCACATTTATTCATTCCTCCATTCAAAAATGAACACCTAGGCCGGGCACGGTGGCTCATGCCTGTAATCCTAGCACTCTGGGAGGCTGAGGCGGGTGGATGGTTTGAGCTCAGGAGTTTGAAACCAGCCTGAGCAAGAGCGAGACCCTGTCTCTACTAAAAATAGAAAGAAATTAATTGGACAACTAAAAATATACAGAAAAAGTTAGCCGGGCATGGTGGCACATGCCTGTAGTCCCAGCTACTCGGGAGGCTGAGGCAGGAGGATCGCTTGAGCCCAGGAGTTTGAGGTTGCTGAGTACTAGGATGATGCCACGGCACTCTAGCCAGGCAAGAGAGTGAGACTCTGTCTCAAAAAAAAAAAAAAAAAAAAAATGAACACCTATTACACTATGCATGAAACCTGTTTCTAGCACTGAGAGTATGGTGAGAACAAGTTAGACCAGAAAGCCAGCCCTCATGGAGCTTGCAACCCAGCCTGCTGGGTGGTGGTTAGTGCTCCAGAGAAACAAAGCAGGTAAGAAGTGGGCAGGAGGCCGGGGGAGGGTAAGATTTCAGCAAAGGCCTCACTGAGAAGGCAATATTTGAAGGAAGCCCCTAAGGAGGTGAGGGAGGTGGCCTTGCAGATACTGAGGGGAAGTGCCTTCCAGGCAGAGGAAACAACGTGCAAAGGCCCCTCAGATGTGACCCTGCGGCAAGGTTGAAGAAGGGCAAACAAGCAAGTGCGGCTGGAGTGGAGTGAGGGAGCGGGTGAGGAATGGGAGGTGAGGTCAGAGATGCACGGGTGCCAGATGGCATAGGGCCTTGGAGGCCACTGTGAGGGATGGACATGGGTTTGGGGGGACCTGAAGCTTATGCGGTTTAGGGAGCCACCCTTAGGAAAGACAGATCAAAATCACAAATACAAAATCCGGTTCAGGGCCTGGGACAGGGCCTGTGCAAATGATTAGTCTGGACATTTAAGCTTTGCTAGTCTTGCTCTAAATCTGCCTCTGGCTGTGATGAGAATTTTGGCTCTTGCCTGGAGTAGGAGGGAGCCATAGGACAGTTTTGTGCAGAGGAGTGACATGACCTGACTATCTTCTTAACAGGCTTCCTCTGGCCAGCAAGTAGAGGATGAACTGGGTGCTGGGAGGGGAATAGGAGAGAAAGCCACACCACCAGTGAGCAACCTGGACCAGACCGCGGCAGCCGAGGGTAGACAGTGATCATATTCTGGAAATGGCGCTGACAAGATCTGCTAATGGGTTGGACATGAGGGCTGAGAGGAGAGAGGCAGAAAGGTTGACCCCGAGGGTTTAGGCCTTGTTGTAGGTTTCGGCCTTCCCCAATTGAGGAAGGGAAGGACAGCCTCATTGTTCCTGGACCTCATACCATGCAGGTCTCTATTTTACCTCTAATCTGCACCCCCTCTGCAGGCAGAGCTTTCGTTAATCTCACTTCACAGATAAAGAAACCCAGACTCGGAGAGGTGGAGTAACTTTCCCAAGATCACACAGCCAGTACATGGCAGAACCTGGAATTAAATCTAGGTCTTATACCAACTCCAAAATCAATATCTGTTCTGACGCACCAGGAAAAGCAAGGTTTGGGGGCGCTAGGGGAATGTTGGGTGGGAGAGGCAGCTCCTGATGGTGAGGCACATTCTAGCAACCAACATGGGCTCTTGGGAAGACTCCATACTTACCCCCAAAAAAGTTCTATGAAGAAAGTTCTCAGCACCCTATTCCATGCTCTTCCTCAGCTTCTTAAACCTGTTTCTGATCCACCAGCTGGGAGATTTCAGCTGCAATCTCGGCGACATGTTTTTTGGCATCTCTCAAGTTTTCTTAATTCACTGACAAGGTAATGCCTGCCTCGATCCATTGTGCACATTTTCTCAAGGAGTTTCTACATTAGAATGCAAGGCAGGCTTCTCTGGCTTAGAAAAACCTGAGGTTCCTGGGATTTAATCTAAGAACAGATTTAGCCCCTAAATACAATTCATTGCCTTTAAACTGATAGGAATTGATGGTCCCAGATGCATCCACTCAACAGGTTTAGTATCCAAATGAGTTCCCCACTGTCACAGTAATCGATATGGCTTGGATTTGATATTTTTGTTATTATTAATGCGGATTTGAAAAGCCTTAGCCCATTATTTAGGATGTCCAATTCTACCGTAGTTTACCTAGAACAGCTGACACCACTTTCCCGGGAGAAACTGACAAAGCAGTGGAAGCTCAGGACTTGTGAATCTTTCACTATCTTGGGGCTTTGTCTTTTCAAACCACAACCCTTCCACACTACAACAGAACCCAGTAGGCCACGCTACACAACCCTTGCCCCCTCCGGCCCTCCCCCAGCCCTCTGATCCTGGCAAAACCTGCCAGCAGGAGCAGAAATTTGATCTGTCACAGAAGCTGTGATATTACACTGCCCAGATGTTCAACTCACAGGACTGAAGGTTCATGTTACAGCCGATCAGGGCCTGTCTACCCTACAGACCCCATGCCGCCCCCCACCCTCCCACCCGGAGAGGCAGGATCCACGGCCCACATGGCCAATGGGCACGGAGCAAGCAGGACCTGTTGTGGCAGGGGCTCACTGAACAGGCTCCTTTAGGCTCTTCATACCAGTGGCTTAGAAGGCATGTGCTCTTGCTCTCTAGGGCCGTTTGGACTGAAGGATGTCTTCCCAGTCCTCCCCTGTATCTCCTTGCCCCCTAGGGCCTACTTCCTCGCCTTGTCAGGTATTTAAAGAGAGTCTGAAGGAGCCTGGAATATTCCACAAGAGAAAGAGAACAAACAGCAATCAACATGGCCAGCATGTCCAGGCCACCTGAACGTGCCTGAATTCTCCCCAGATATACTGGGGCTGTACTTTACTACTAAGTGGGGGACAGTGAGGTCACAAATATAGCATTAAAAACAATTTTTTTTCTCCTACCAGAATAAGGCAAGAACCAAGAGACATACTACTGGGGAGGAGAAGGTGATGAAGGCCTGCCTCAGGCCGACAGAACTACAACAAAGCCCTCACCTTTCTTGTATACGAGATCCTTCTTACCCACAGAACTGGGAGAAATTGTGCACTTGGCTCTGTAAAATATGTCGCTGCAGAAAATTAGTCACCGCAGGAAGTTAGACCCCAAAACCCAAACCCAGGCTGTGGCAAACTTTGGGTTGAACCCAGCCTGACCATGGAGCTCTTTGGCAGGACCACAAGAGCTGTCGGCTGCCTGACTATGATCACCAAGGTCAAGGCCAGAAAATGGCAGGGAGAATGGTTAGTGCCAGGGCGTGGCCAGAGACAGAGGCTGGGCAGAACTGGAGGGGCCCAAGGGGTCATGCAGTCCAACCTCCTCACTTTGCAGACAGGGAGACTGAGGCCCAGTGAGGGGAGGATCACAGTTCAAGTCAACTCCTACTTAAATGGTCAAGGCTGAAAGGGGCCCAAGGTCATCCAATACCCTCACTCAGCTGATAAGGACGTGGAAGTCCTGGAATTCCCCAAGGCATGAGAAATGGGAAGGGCAACCTTTCAAACAGCTCCCAATCCTCAGAAATGCCAAGAAACCTCATCCTCCAAGAGAAGCAGTTTCCAAACGTTTGTATTTTTAGCAGCAGAAGCCATCTTCCGAACAAAACCTTATGCAAAACCTCAGCTACAAAACAGATCAGCAGGCTGCTCGCCCACGTGGGGCCTGGGCCAGCCCGGGCTCTCCCTCCAGCACCCAGTGCTCCTTCCAGGGGCCCTATGTGGAGCTCAGTTTGAAACCTGCGGCCTTTAGGGGCCTTGTGGCCCTGCAGCTAAAGCCGCATAAGGTGAGGTCTCATTTAAGAGACCTGGAGAGTGTGGCTAGTCTCTGGGACCTGGACAACTTCATTCTCCACCAGGGCCTGGCCCCCGTCCCCATTGAGCTGTCTCATGCGCAGGTTAATGGAGCCGTAGGTCTTCCTGGAGCCCCTGCCGGGGACGAAGGTCCGCCGGCGGTAGAGATCGCCCTTGCACAGGGAGACCATGAGCAGCACCGACAGGAGCATGCCGCCCACCGTGAGCAGCCCCAGGCCTGCGATGATGCACTTGTCCAGGTGGGAGCCCAGGCGGGCATAGTACATCTCCAGTCGTTCCATCTCCCGCGCTGTCACTGTGTCCGGGTTGACACGGGCCTCTCGGGGGATGGCGTACGCTGTCACCACCAGGAGGATCCCACTCACCAGGAAAACCAAGGCAGAAACAAAGCCATAATCCACTGGGCGGCTCACGGGCTCCAGGCTTCGCCCCTCCTCTGAATGTAGGGACAGATCGTCCCGCTGGGATCGAGGCAGTGAGGGGACGCCCCCTGGAGGACTGGGGGAGCTGCACAGTCTGGTGTTCCCAGGGTTCTGGAAATGGGTCTCGTGCTCCTCTGAAGAGAAGCAGGCATTCTCCACACCCTCTCTGGGTGGGGCCGCTGGGCCCAGGGGAGATGGTCTCCTTGGGGCCTGGGGACCATTGCTCAATGTCTTCAGTTCCAGACCAGGGGGAGATGCCATTGGGAAGGAGGGCCCCAGCTCATCCCTTGGCCCCTTGGCAGCTAGAAGAGAAAACAGAAAATCAGTTGATTTTAACAAACCTCTACTAAGTACCTCCTGGTGGCAGGACATCACACTAGTCCCCGAGCATGTGAAGGTAAGGCACAGTTCCCACCTAGGGGAACTTGTCGATGGCTCTTTGGGCAATTCACTTGCCCTCTCTGGGCTTCAGTTTTCCCATCTATAAAATGACAATAATACCCCAACTCCTGGCTTCACAGGGCTGGTGCAGGGATTTAGATAACCCTTGTAAGGTACTCAGAACAGCAAGTGCTCAGTAAGTATTAGCAATGAGCTACTATTACGATGCAGGGGATTTAGATAGAGTGGATGACAGGTTCAAATCCCAGCTTTGCCACTTGAGCTTGGGCAAGTGATATGACCTCTCCAGACTCAGTCTTCTCATCTGTAAAATGGGAATAAAGAAAATGCCTGCCTCATAAGGTTGTTGTGAGGATGTCATAAAATAGTGCATGGGTGGTGGAGATGACGAAAGTGTTGTAGAAACAAAGAGGAGAAAGTCAAGAGAGGTTCTGGGAGTTGGTGGCGTTTGAGCCAGACCTCAGAGGATGAGTTGGAAATTCTACAGCAGTGAGACGGATGAGGGCATTCCGGGAAGTGGAACAGGATGCCTCAGAGATCAGCCAAGGCTGGCTCACAAAGCACTCTGAGCCACGCCAAGGAGCCAAAGAGTGACAAGGAGCTGAGATATTGGAGCAAGAAATGCTGGGATCTGCCTGGGTTTCAGAAGGCAGGAGAACTGCCAGGATGGGAGGGAACAGAGTGGAGACAGGGGTCCAGCAAGGGAGCCAGCAGGTCATGGATGACAGGGCTGAGGGGTCAAAGAGGAAAGAGCAGACCTGAGAGCCCTGACTAAGGTCAAAGTCAAATACCTCTAAGTCAACAGAAGCAGGGGAGGACACAAGAGGGGAAGGTGAGCAGGGAGCACACTCTATGCTGCAAAGAGGAGATACCCCACCCACGTACCTGAACACACACCTGCACAGACGGACAGACAGCACACGGGCATTCCCATCAAAGCATACCAACTTACAGCCCATGGGCCATATTTGCCTCATAGAAGTTTTGCTTTGTTTTGTTCCTGGTCTGTTCATTTGTTTTTGGTGAATTAGTTGCCGATATATAAAAAGCAGAAGATTTTACATTTTAAACTTTGAATTTCCAACTTCTCTTACAAAATGTAACAATCTGGCCACCCCATTGCCTCACAACACTCAGCTGGAGTTGGTAACTGGGTCCTCCCTTAGGCAGATCTAGTCTCTCCCTGCCGGGTTCCCCTTCAACCCCCTTCCCCACCGGGCCTGTATGATTCCTGACCCACAGCGGAACCGTACCATTCCATGTTCACACTGCTGTCCTGAGGGTACACGCACCCAGGGCCCAAGGCGCACAAGTCCCCATGCAGCACAGAGACTCCCAGTGGAGAGTGGGTCACACGTTCTACATACACGTGATTCTCTGCATCCTCACACTTGAGTTTATTCTCTGGTGCTCTGTGGTGTGTGTGTGTGTGCGTTTGTGAGAGAGAGAGAAGACGAGCAAATGATGTGAGAATCAATGAATTGAACAAATGACTGAAACTCAAAGAGTCTCAGTGCAGGAAGGCACATTTTTCAGTCTTTCTGACCTTCCTTCTAATACGAACTTGCATCAGACACTTCCTCTTAGCACACACCGGGCCTTTCATCTGAGTACAAAGCCCGCGTCCACTCACAACCCATTTCTGTCCCTACATCCCTCCTTCCAAGTCCCAATTTAGTAAATGTTTACTAAGCACCTACTACCTGTTGGGCCCGGAACCCAGCACCTCACTCAGGAGTACCCCGAAGAACCCTCACCAGCCCCTCAGTCAGGAATTAAACGTGGCCAAGACCCCATGGTGTGCGTGGGCGGCCAGGCATTGAATGCTGTTCCCTAAGAATCGTCACCTACAACTCCGCAAACCCGAACACCGGTGTCATCACCCCACCCTCACTCCCGGCTCTTCCAGCCCTCACGCATAGACCCCCCACTTTATCCAGCTGTTTAACAGCAACAGGGAGCATTTCAAGGGCAGGGATGTGTCTGAACTCCGTCTGGGTCCTCGGTCCTGGCCCAGACTGCTTTCACTTTCCAGTGAATAGAAAGGAAAGGTGTGTTGGTTGGCTTTTTACTCTCAGCACGAAAAGCATTTCCTGAGTGGAAATGAGCGGTAACAGGGCCCGGCAGTGGGTGCTCCATGGGCCCCCTCATCCTCAGCACCTTCCACAGAACTCAGCCCCTAATGTGGCCCAGGAACCTCTTCCCCAGACTCACTTATTGATGCCTCCATATCCCAGAGGAAATCGGAGGCCCCCAAGTTCTGGGAGCAGGGCGGGCTGTCCCCACATGCGGTACCCACAGATACCTGGAAGCCACGTAGTGAGACCCATAGATCTGCGGGCCACGCTAATACCCACACCCCAGGAGGGGGCGGAACTGGTTACACATACACATACACACACACGCTCTCACACTTTACTCCTAGGACTGCTAAAATCCAAGCCAGATCCACCAAGACCCGCCGGGCCCAAGAGCCCACCCACCGCGGGCACTGACACAGGGGGAGACGTACGCACGGCGGATGCGGATGAAGCTTCACAAAACCCAGTGGACAGGCACACGCAGGAGTTGTACACAAAGCCTTGGGGCGCGCAGATACGCACACGCAGGGCCACGCTGTTATACCCAAAGTTCCGCGCAGAAAGCCCCAGCACGCCGGCTGCCCACCGCGCCCGCGCGCCCGCCGGCCCGCAGTTCACACCCCCTGCTCCTGCCCTTGGCCGTAAACGCGGCGGGCCGGGCCAGGCCGGACCGGACCGGGCGGCGCCCGCAGCAGGGAGGCCAGGCGGCCCAGGGAGGCCGGGTTCCGCGGGGGCCGGCACGCACCGGGTGCCCTCGCCGCTTGTCCTTCGGCGGGCCGCGAGGTCAGGCTAGCTGTCCTTCGCCGCCGCTCCCCGCCTCGGGCCCTCAGCCTCCAGCCGCCCCTCGCGGCACCCTCTCCGCGTGCGTCCCTGTGCCGGCCTCCCGGCTCCCTGCCTCGGCACGCGGGCAGCGAAGGGCGCTGGGCGGCTGGCGGGCGAGGGAGCGTCCTCCCGGGGCGCCCGCCCTCCTCCCTGCAGCCGGCGCCCGCCCGCCGGGGTCTCTCCTGCGGTGCAGCCCGGAGGGCGCGGGCCTGGCCACCACTGCCTCGCCCTCCCCGGCTCCCGCCTCCTTCCCGGCCCGGCCCGGAGCCGCTGCCGAGGCGCACGTACCTGCTCGCGCCGCGCGGAGCTGTACGGCGGCGGCGGCGGCCTCTGGGGGGCTACGGGGACGGAGGGACAGGGGAAGGGGCGGGGGCCGGGGATCGCCGAGCGCCGCGGATGGAGCTCCGCCCGCGGCCGGCGAGGGCGCCCGGAGAGTTAGCACAGGGAGGGACGGGGAGGCGGGCGACGGGCCGGGGTAAGGATGTGAGGGTACCAGTCCATCCTCCTTCCCCTGCGCTCCGGGCAGGTCTGCACCGCCAGCACCCAGGCTTAGGGCACTGGAGCTCTGAGCCCGCGGTCCCCGGGCGCAGGGGCGGGGCGGGGGGGTTGCCGGAGAAGACCCCTCCCCCGCCGCCTGCCTGTCCCCACCGCCGGGGAGCCTCTACTGCGCCAAGCCCGGATGCCCCTCCCCCTCCCCACGGCTACCTCCCACCTCCCCACACACAGCCCTCGGGTAGGACCCCGGGTCCTCTCCGAGGTCCTTAGGTCCCGACAGGCTCCTCAGGCGCGTGCGGTTCCGTGGCTCACGGGCTCCACCTGAAGGCTGAAAGGCAGCATCTGACGAACCCTCCTCCCCCTTTCTCTGCTCTTTTTTTTCCTCTGCGGGACAGCTGGAGCGCACAGCCAGGAGGGATGCTCTCTTGGGGCACTCCCAATGGCCGCACACGCCCTGGTCCTCCAAGGCCCAGCCGTGGTGCCTCCTCCCCTAGGATGCCTGCCCGGTGGCTGGCTCTCACACACGCTCCTCCACCTCGGCGCGCCCTTTGCCTTTTAACTCTGACAGTTGCACCGTTCTGTTGAAGGGCCAGCCCCTCCGTCAGACTGGCAGCTCCTGGACAGCAGGGCCCATGTCTGATCGCCCGGAACCCAGCAGGTGGGTGTGGGTGAGCAGGCAGTGAGTGGGGTGACATTTCCTTCCTTTACAGGGCGGAGATTAAGGTAAGTTGAGTGAAGTGCCCAGAGCACTTTTCTGCCCAGAGACATTTCTTTGGGGGCCCAGGCCAAGCCCAGAGAGAGGTTTGGTCCAAAGATCATGGAGTTTCCAGGGAGTCTCGCTGTCTGGCTGACTTGAGTGGCCTCAGGTAGTTCCTCTTACCTCTCTTAGCCTCAGTGTCCATCTCTGTCAATGGGGATCATGAAAATGAGGCTCTTGGGGGCACTGGGACCGCCAGCAGAGGTCGGCCATCTGGCAGGACAGCCAAATGCGAATGCCCTGTCCTGGCTCCTCAGCCACCTCGTGGGCAGAGCCTGACTGATCATCCTCCAAAGGCCTATGTATTCCTCACCAACCAGGAGACGGGAGGTCACCCTGGAAGCTGGGTGCCCGTGCCTTTGCGGCCAGCATAGCATAGCACTAGGGCTAGGAAGGCCATCGTCTCCTCCCCACATTCCAGAGGCTTGACCTGTCGTTAGGGACTTCGAAGGGAAGCTAACTCTGGCCCCAACTCCTGTTCAAATCCCAGCTGCACCCCCACATTCGTGTGCCCTTGTGCATAGGGCTCCCCTCTTAGGGTTCAGTTTCCTCATCTGCGAAATGGACTTAGAAAGGGTCATGGGAATTTAGGTGAGACACTTGCCTGAAAGTACTCACCGTTCCTTCCCTCGGTCATGCACAGTCCTGCCTCACCACCTTTGCCTTGGCTGTTCCTTCTGCCTGGGACGTTTTTCCTCCTGATATCCACAGCGCTCACTCCCTTCCCTCGCTTACTCCATCTTTGCTTCAATGTCACCCGTCCCGGACCATCCTTTTAAAAACAGCAGCCACACCCTTTACTCCTTATCAGCTTCTGACATTAGTTTCTTTGTTTATTGCCACCTGCACTGAAAAAAAATAAGTGCCAAGAAAGTAGGGGCTTTGCTTGTTTCCCTTCCTGCTGTATCCCCAGATGCTGGAAAAGGAACTGACACTTAGGAGGTCTTTGCTAAGTATTCACTGAATAAAGAACAGAGAAAATGAGCAAATATTTATTGAACACCTATTATATTACTAGCTAACTAGGTAGTGAAACCAGCTGAACTCCATCCCTACCCTCAAGATGCTCGTGTTCTAGTGGGAGAAAGGGATAAGGAAATGTAACATTACAGCTGTAGTAAGTGCTACAAACCAAGGCACACAGTGCTGTACCAGCCTCAAACAAGGGTGCTGACCTAGTCTTGGGGATAGGATGGTTTTCCTGTAAAAGTGAGGACTGAGCTGAGATGGAAAGGATGAGTGAAGGCAGCCAGGTCAAGAGGATTGGGAAGGGAAGTCCAGCAGAGGGCTGAGCATGGACAAAGTCCCTGGGGCAGAAGAGAGCATGGTGAGTATGAGAGTAGAAGGAGACCAGTGTGGTTGTCACGGGGGGCTCATTAAGGAACGTGGTAGGGGATGAGGCTGGACTTGTCAGCAGGCCAGGTCACTGCAGAGCCTTGTAGGCCAAGGAGTTTGTTTTTTGTCCACAGAGCAGGAGGAGCCACTGATGAGAATGGAGAAAGGGTTAACAAAACCTTTTCCTCGGCATGAGAATTTGACCTTTGGTTAACTGTCAAGCTCTGTTCCCTGGAAACAGATAAACATATGTCTGCTATGTTACTAAGCAACATTGCTTATGATAGAAAATGACCTCCTGAGGAGGGGGCTAGAATGATCCATGTGGTGATGGATTAGAATTGGAGGTATCAATATGAACTTGTGTTTAATATAGATGCAGATGATGATATATAGAAATAGTCATAGATGTATATACACAGGTAGTATACACATGTACATTTCCTTGCTCTATCAGCTGAGAGGGTCTAGAAGCAATGCTATTCCATAGCAACAAGCACACGTACTACCAAGATCTTGGTTTCTAATACCATTCTCCAGTGAAAAGATCCACGGCTCCTTGGAGAAATGGCTGTTTCTAGGACTTGGGCAGGAAATCTACAAGATGAACTTGGAGTATAATCTTATAGTGCCAGAAAGTAATGAAATGCTAAACACACACACACACACACAATGATGGGGGTATGTCAAAGAACGTATGGGCCAATTGTAAGTGCTCCCAATGACCAAAGCTTGAAAATTTTAAGCAACAAAATAAATAAAGTAATATTAGATTGTAACGGAAAGTATGAAATAAATATCCTTGAATCCATACTGATATAAATAACTGAACAAATATATGAACAAATGGGGAGAAAAGATAAATCTCCCACACAGAATTCCAAATTCTATATACAGATACTCAGTCTTCAAGGAAGGAGAATATAACTCCCCAATTCTTAACTGTGGGCTGCATGTAGTGACTTCTTTTCCCAGAGTACATTATGGAAAGGGGGAAAAAGAGTAAGTGTACAGTGGAGAAACTCGACAAACCTCATCCAGGTGATAAAGGTCAGTATCAACGGGTCAACACGACAGTTGATAGTATGTACCTTTGATATGATGTGATGAAATGGCACTTCACCTCTGTGGTCTTCCTCCCAAAAACCCAAAACCCCAGTCTAATCATGAGATAAACAGCAGATAAATTCCAACTGAGGGACAGTCTACAAAATACCTGACCCGTTCTCAAAACTGTCAAGGTCATGAAAAACAAGGGAAGTCTGAGAAATTATCACAAACAAGAGGAGCTTCAGGAGACATGACAACTAAATGAAGTGAGGAATCCCCAGTGGGGTCTTGGAACAGGAAAAGGACATTATGTAAAACCTAAGGAAATCTGAATACAGTATCGACTTTAGCTTAACTAATAATAATGTATAAATATTGATTCATTAATTGTAACAAATGTACCATACTAACGTAAGAAGTTAATAACAGGGGAGAGTGGGTATGGGGGACACAGAAACTCTCTGTGCCATCTTCCTAATTTTTCTGTAAATCTTAAACTATTCTTTAAAAAAAAAGAAGATGTTGTTTTTAAACCCCCTGATAGGTAAATTGCATCTGGACTGGGAGGAGCTATACATATCTGGTGGAAAATTCATATTTTGGGTCTCCCGAGCATGGTTACTCATGTAACTGGGTAAGGCCAAAGATATTGGTTCCCGTGGGATGTGAAGCTTTTAAGCCAATATTGCTCCTGCACTGACTATTGGGGAGTTTCTTTTGCACCGGAGCGGTACTGCTTGGCTGGATGAAGCAAGGACTCCTGCCGAGAGGAGCACCTGATAGCATTGAGTGCTGTGCCTGCAAGCTGAAGTTCTGTCCTACATCCTTTAGAGTAGGTCAAGGCCAAGTGTGGCTTATGGCCATCTGTTGAGTCTGAGTGTGTAGTTGAATCTAAGAAGATCCCTCTGTGGACATTGCAGCGGGTGGGTGATAAGCAGGGGAGTGATGTGATCAGAATTGCACTGTGAAAACATTCTCCCTCTGGCTACTCCCAGGGCAAAGGAGCAGAGAGAAAACAGACCATGTGGGAGGTTATTGTGGTCATATTACCACACAGGAAGTCCTCCATCAAAAAGCTGCAATTGAGGCCGGGCGCAGTGGCTCACTCTTGTAATCCTAGCTCTCTGGGAGGCCGAGGCCAGGGGATTGTTTGAGCTCAGGAGTTCAAGACCAGCCCCAGCAAGAGTGAGACCCCGTCTCTACTAAAATTAGAAAGAAATTAATTGGACAACTAAAAATATATAGAAAAAATTAGCCGGGCATGGTGGCGCATGCCTGTAGTCCCAGCTACTCGGGAGGCTGAGGCAGAAGGATTGCTTGAGCCCAGGAGTGTGAAGTTGCTGTGAGCTAGGCTGACGCCATGGCACTCTTGCCCGGGCAACACAGTGAGACTCTGCCTCAAAAAAAAAAAATTCCAACCACAAGTAGTCTGCACTGTGTGATTCCCCTTTATAAAGTTCAAAAGCAGGAATAACTAAACTATAGTATTAAAAGTCAATATAGTGGTTTACCTTTAGGGAGAGAGTAAAGGGTAATAACTGTGAGGAAGAAGTTTGGGCTATTGTAATGTTCTCTTTCTTGATTTGGGTTACAGTTACATAGCTGTTTTCTTTGTGATAATTCGCTGAGCTATACATGTATAATTTGTACACTTAAAAAATACATTTTCTGGCCAATCTCTCAGGGATCTACAATTATAGGAGTCATGAATAGAAGTGGCGATGCCTTCAGGGGACTATTGAACATGAGAACAAAGAGTCAGCTTCCAAATACCTTCTTTATATAATACCAAATGTTATAGAATAAATTGGTTCACCAAAATTCATATGTTGAAGCCCTAACCCCCAATGTGACTGTATTTGGAGATAGGGCCACTGAGGAGGTAATTAGGGTTAAATTATGTCATAAAGGTGGAACACTAATCCAATAAGGATGGCATCCTTACAAGAAGAGGAAGGGACTGTGGAGCTCTCTCTCCCTGCATGCTCAGAGAAGAGGCCGTGTGAGGACACAGCAAGAAGACTGCTCTCTACAAGCCAGGAAGAGAGGCCTCACCAGAAACCAACCCTGACAAAACCTTGATCTTGTACTTCTAGGCTTCAGAACTGTTAGAAAATAAAGTTCTATTGTTTAAGCCACCCAGCCCGTGGTATTTTGTTGTGGCAACCCAAGCAGAATAACACACCAAATGTTCACATGTGTTCAACTGTTTCACCATAATAGCCTTTCTTACTTTGATCAAATTACTGCATCAGGATTTGATCTTAAATTTCCTGTTCCCTTTGCTTTTGTAAATGTAGCTGAGCATCCAGATTTCACTCAGTTTGGATGCTAACAAGCTTAGACAGTGATCTGACATTAATCAGTGCCTGATCCTATTCTATGCCTTCTTCCATCACTGTCCCACTAAGAAGCTTGCTTTTTTTGTTTCTTTTGGTTAAATAGTAAACATTTTTCAGGCTTTTGAATTTTGCCATTGTAAATGGTGAAAGATTCTCTCTCTCTCTTTCTTTCTCTCTCTGTCTCCCCTCATCCCTCCCTCCCTCTCTCTCCCTCTGTGTGTGTGTGCGTTGGGAGGAGGTGGTGATCAGGATGCTAATCTATGCACAGTGACCTTTGTTTCTATCTGGCTGAGCAGATGTAGGAATTAATCATTGTCATTCCTGGATGGTGTGGCTGCAGCTGTCCCCCACTGCCTTTCTGCTCCTGATAGATTTATTAGTGTGTTTTGTTTGCTGGAAAACATGCCTCAGCACAGAAGAAATGGCAGATTAGAGAAGCTTATCTGTGAGTATAATTTTCTAGAAACATGTTTTTTTCTACACATCTGTACCTATATACTCCAAACTCTTTCAAAAAAGAGAGAGGAGGAGAAGGAGAAGAAAGAGAGAAAGGAAAAGAAACAGATAATATGGTTTCTGTACTATCTGAACAATTATTTCCCATCTGAGAATTCTCACATTGGATCAATGTTATGGCTATCCAGCCTAGGATTGCAAAGAACTGATTGTCTTCTAACCTCTATATTCTTCTTTTTGCAACTGCCCACACTCCCAACTCACACCTATCTGCCAGAACCTTGGCATACTTTGGCTCTAGGCATAAGAAAATAAGTGTTCTGGGTTTACTTAGTGCTAAATTCATTTTAAAGCAAGCCTCACTACAACTTTCAAACTATAACTGACACTTTCTGGGTCCCAAGCGTCCCCACAGTGTAGCTATCGACCTTAACAAATGCAACCATAGGATACTGAGTCCAGCCTGGATGGAAATCAAAGTAGCCATGCCCCTTTGGATGCTGGGAGTCAGCCCCCAAATCCAGTGTAAGTTTCCTGGGCCTGGTCTCTCTATTTTCATTCCTCCCCTTCCTCCTACCCCCAAATCAGTCAGCACGCCCTGGACAGAGACTAAAGAGGAGCAGCCGGTGCCTATTCAGAGTCTGTTTGTTCCTTTCTAGTGACCTATCACCTGCCTAGAATCCTAGATCTTAGCCTTAGATGTCTGTGCTAGCTTCAGCCTTTCTGGCACCACCCCTAACTGACTAGGACCTCTGAGAATTTTCTGCACTCCCTGACCCTGCATGATAGACTGTGAATCTCACTCACAGTTTACTCATTTCTTGAGTCTTTCTGTATTTATCTTCCTCAGAAGGATCTCCTGGTTTTGGACATCCTTGCATCATCAATACCTGTATCACCACTGCTTGTTCTTACTTCCATGTTTGCAAGATCTGGCATATGAGTCTTCTTAGTCTTATGGGTCTGCCTAGACTCCTGAATTTAAACTCTTCTGGTCTCACCTCTTTGGCCACCATTTGAACCTCAATTCTGAGAATTTTTCTGTCTCCAACAGAGATACCAAGCATCTGAGTATGAGAAGGCAGGTTAATCCTCTGAATGTCAACTTAATGGTTAGGCTCATCTCCCAAAAAAATAAAATAAAAACTCCTATTAGTAACTCATTTTGATCAAATAATCTATTTTGGGACTACTTCCTTAAAACTGTATTTTATTGCTTGTACTGTCTCTTGGAAGATGATGATCACCCTTAAATTACCATGTGTTCTGTGAAGTTGGTACTTTATTTTTTATGTCCTCAATTTGCATATCTAAACCTCTAAATGGTGTCATCTTCTCTTTCAAGTATTCTAGGATTTCATTCTGCCATACTCAAGATCTTTTTGTGATTTAATAGGTTTTGATTACATCCTCACTGACTATCTCCTTTCCAACCTCCAGAATGGTCTGTCCTCATTGAATAGAGACCATGACATTCCAGTTTTCCTTCTCTAGAATTTATTTATTTTCCTCATATTCTTCTTGAGTAAAGGTGACTAAAGTCAAACGTCTCCATTCAGCACACTATGGTACTTTACCCTGGGCTTTACGCTCTCAGAAGAAGAGAGGAGGTGGACTTGTTTTGCATGAAATATGCAATAAACAATAATAAGAATAGAAATGTTATTGGCAAAAGGAGTCTTTCTTAAATATCCATGTGTAAGAATTCCACAGACACACAAGATAACAATGGGAATATACTTACTTTTTTTTTCTTTTGAGCTATTACTCACATACCATGAAATTCAGCTTTTTAAAGTTTGCAATTTAATAGTTTTTAGTCTCTTCACAAGGTTGGGTAACCACCATCACTAAGTCCAGAACATTTTTATCATCCCCAAAAGAGACTGCTACTGTTAGCAGTCTCTCCTCATTCCTCCTTCTCCTCAGGCCCTGGCAACCACTGGTCTACTTTCTGTCTTTATAGATATGCCAGTTCTGGACGTTTTATGTGAAATATAAATGGAATCATAACATGGAGCCCTTCATGTCTGGCTTCTTTCATTTAGCATAATCTTAGCATAATATTTATAAATTTGATCATGTTGTAGCATGAAGCATTACTTCATTCCATTTTATAGCTGAATATCCCATTGCATGGATGGATATTCTATATTGTGTTTATCCATTCATCAGTTGATAGATATTTGTTTGTTTTCATTTTGGGGCTATTATGAATAATATGCTGCTATGAACTTTTGTGTGTGTATAGGTTTTTTCTTATCTTGGGTATATACCTAGGAGTGGAATTGCTGGGTTATATGGTGATTCTATGTGTAACATAAGTACAGAACTGTTTTCCAAAATGGCTACCCATTTTAAAATCTCACCAGCAATGTATGAGGGTTCCAATTTCTCCACATCATCACCAACACTTGTTATCATCTGTCTTTTAAATTCTAGCCATCCTAGTGGGCATAACATGGTATTTCATTGTGGTTTTGATTTGCATTTGATTTGCTAATAATGTTGAGTGTCTTTTTATACTTATTGTCCATTTGTGTATCTTCTTTGGAGAAGTGTCCATTCAAATCCTTTGACAATTTTTATATTTTTAAAAATTATTTATTTATTTAGAGACAGGATCTCACTCTATCACCCAGGCTGGAGTACAGTGGCATCATCATAGCTCACTGTAGCCTCGAACTCTGGGCTCAAGCAATCCTACTGCCTCTGCCTCCCAAAGTACTAGGATTACAGGTGTGAGCCACTGTGCCCAACTGACAGTTTTTAAAATTTGATTGTCTTAGGAGTATACTTAAATCAGTAGTTCTCAAACTTGGTTCACATTAGAATCTCCTAGAGAGCTCTTAAAAATCCTGATGCCCAGGCTTTACTCTACACCAGTTAAATTATAGTATCTGGAGGTAGGACCCAGGCAACAGTTTGTTCATTTTTTTATTTCAAAATATTAAGGCGGTACAAATGTTTTAGGTTACATGAGTGCTTTTGTAATGCTTGAGTCCCAGCAATAGGTGTGCCCATCCCCCAAATAACGTTCATTGTACACATTAGGTGGGGTTTTGTCCCTCCCCTTCTACCCCCTCCCCCAGGTTGATTTCCACTGAGTTTTGCATCCCTCTGTGCACATGTGTGCTTCACCAGTTAGCCATAGACCAATGGACCAGAGCAGATAACCAAGATGTAAAACCATCTACCTGCAAGAAACTGATCTTCAACAAAACAGACAATGATTTACAGGGGGAAAGAAGCCCTATTCAATAAATGATGCTGGAAAAATTGGATGACCACATGCAGAAGAATGTGGCCATCTCACCACCTCTCACCACAAAAATTAATTCAAAATGGATAAAAGACTTAAATCTAAGACATGAAACCGTAAGAATTCCAGATGATAGTTTTTTTTAAAACAAAAATCTCCAAGTAATTCTAATGTTTGAGAACCTTTGCTAAAGACTAGAAGACTAAGCTGATGATAACATTACAGAAATGTTCAGGATTTGGAAATTTAGAAATTATGCCAGGTATTAGAAATGAGAGACTTGACCCAAATGTGAATTGTAAAGTGCCTAATCAGGTCAACAAATAGAGGTGAGCATTTTAATTAGGATTTTTGATAGGATGAACTTTCCTATGATAGGAAGTTTCAAAACACCTATAGCTGGAGAAAATGGCCTGACTGTGGTTCTTCCCAAGTGACTAGGAATTGGTTTTATGAGGTAACCATGGGTGAGCCAATAAATGTGACTGATCATGACACAATTAAATCCCTAAGCCCAGAAAATTAATCTCAATTATTCAATGTTCATTGAGGAAACTGAAAAAAAAATATGAATATTAGCTAGGAGAAAAGTCAAAGGAGATTGGAAACTATTTTAAGAGACTTTATTGGAAGCATAGGAAAAAAGTAACTGACAATAAAAAAAAAAATCCAAGTACATAAAAATGTGACAGTCACGGTGGTTATTGTGAAGGGAAAATAACAATTCTCAAAGAATATAAAAAGCTCCCCAGAGGAAAGCAGGAATCCACAGAGTATGTTAGGCTAGGTACAAAATAGGAAAAAGGACTTTGAGAAACATTTTTGAAGAGTCCGAAACATGTAAAGGGATTATTTAAAATCTATTAAAAGGAAAAAACTAGAATAGGATCTTCTGCTGAGAATAAGGGGGCACAGGGAGTGCTCAGGTACCAGAAGACAATAGACTTAATTCATTATGTGCTTCTGAATTTATTGAGAAAGATACCAGAGTGATTAGCCTGCTCAAATTGCCTGCCATGAATAGATCAGTAGGAATTGATCAAATCGTTTTCTGTGTTTTGTGTATTTCAAGTCAGGTAAACAGAATAAATACTGATTAATCGCTGTAAACTGTTGATGTTTGTCTTAAGACTTCTGAAGGCCTCCAGAAATTTTTCTCTCTGTCATGCCCCTCCCTGAAGTCACAGCCCCAGCCCTCCCCCTCGTAGGGCCGTGCCTCTTCAGAGCAGTCTTCACCAGTCATCCCAACTTTCTCTGCTCCAATTCATTATTCAACCCATTCTTCTGACTCTGTTTAAAGGTCGTTACATCTGACTCCTTGCCAAGGTCATTAGATCAACAGATCTCTGTTCAGACCCCATTCTTTTTAGCCTTTAAGACATATAACACTGTTAACCATCTCCTTTGTTCCTCCTTTCTGAAACCTTCTATTTTCTTAGCATCTAGAAGGACGGTTTTACCTATCTGTTTCTTACCAGCCGCTTTTACTGGCTCCAGAATTACCGACCCATTTAATTTTGACATCACCCCAGGTTTCAATCTTGATTAACTTCTTATACTACCCCTTTCACCTGGTTTTAACCTCTCCTGTGACATATCCCCAGCCCTGCCTCTTTCTAATCCCATTTTCTAACTTCATAGTTGATATAGCCATATGGATTTTCCACAATTCATTTGGATTCAGTGACCAAAACCAGCCTCATATCTTATCACCAATCTGGCTGTCCCTCCCTGTAATTCCTATCTTGGTTAATAGCGCTACCATCCACCCATTTCCCATTCTGGATTCCTTCCTCTCCCTACACATCCAGTTAGTCACCAGGTCTTAGGTATTTAACCTCTGGAATGTTTCTCAAATCTGTCTCCTATTTTCCAGCTCCTTGCTCAAGTATAGTCCTAATCTGCTTTTCATCTGGTCTATTGAAGTAGTCCCCTAACTAGTCTTGCCCACTTTTTCAGCTACTGCCCTCTTGCCAGCATTTTTTTCCCCCAAACACAGCCTAGTTTTAAAACACAGACTTCTACTGTCTACACAAGTCCTGAAGTAAGCATCTAAGGTATTTTATAGTCTTGCCCTAATGTACAAGTTCCACTCTTCTCCTTTAAATTAAGTTGTGCTCTGGTCATACAAGGGAATGGCCGTTCCTCGAGCATACCATGCACATTCATCACCATGCCTTTGTTCATGCTCTTCCTTTTTCATGTCTCTTCTCATTTCTCACCTGACAAACTCCTATCCATCCTTTGAGATAAACTCTTGTCTCAAAATGTGGGACCTGGGCCAGCAGAAGCAGCATCACCTTGTCACTTGTTAGAAATGTAACTTCTTAGGGCCCCACCTTATACCCTACTTAATCCAAAACTCTGTGGGTTGAGGACCAGCAATCTGTATTTTAATAAGCTCTCCAGGTGTTTATGATGCATTCTAAAATTTAAGAACCACTGCTTTAAGGCACAATTTCTTTATCCATGCCCATAGCACTTTGTATATACCTATATTATTTACTGCATTATTTTGTAACCATGTTTACTTATTCATTTATCCATTTACTTCCCTAAATTTTGAGTCCTCAAAGTCAAATATAATAGTTTTGCACCCTAGTACCTGCCATAATGTCTGGCAGAGAGGAAGTGCGTGATAAGAATTCAGCATACTAAAACATACTCCGCTCCCTCTAGGATTCAGTCCAGTCAGAGTACATATAAACACAGGACTGATAATCAAATGATGTCCAAAGCTTCTACTCTTAAAGGCTGATATGTACCACACAAACCAAAAGCATGCACACTGACAATACCAGATGTTGGCAAGAATGCAGAGAAACTGAATCTGACATACATTGCTGATACACCTCTTCTGGAAAACACTTTAGCAGTTTCTTATAAAATTAAACACACACTCACTGTGTAATTTATCAATCACACTCCTGGATATTTACCCTGGAGAAATAAAACTGTATGTTCACACAAAAACCTATATGCAAATGTTTATATCAGCTTTATTTGTATTAATAATAGTCAAAAAATTGGAAACACTAACAATGAACTATCCAAAAAAGAAGTCAAGAAAACAATCCCATTTATAATAGTTTCCAAAAAAAATTAAAACTTAGGAATAAATTTAACCAAAAAGGTGAAAGATCTGTACATTGAAAACTATAAATCACTGATGAGAGAAACTGAAGATGACCCAAATAAATGGAAAGATATCCCATGTTCATTGATTGAAATAATTAATATTATTAAAATGTTCCAAAGCATTCTACAGATTCAATGCCATCCCTATCAAAATTCCAATGACATTTTTCATAGAAGCAGAAAAAAAAATCCTAAAATTCTTAGGAAAACACAAAAGACCCCAAATAGCCAAAGCAATGTTGAACAAAAAGAACAAAGCTGGAGACATCACACTACCTGATAGAGAAAATGTGGTATATGTTTACAATGGAGTACTATTCCACCTGAAAAAGGAAGCAAATCCTGTCATTTGCAACAACATGGATGAACCTGGAGGACATTATGCTAAGTGAAATAAGCAAGACACAGAAGAACAAATATTTAATACTGTATGATCTCACTTATACGTGAAATCTAAAAAGTCGAACTCGTAGAAAAATGGCAGTTGTCAGTGACTGGGATCAGGGTTGAAGGTGGAAATAGGGAGATGTTGGTCAGGTCAAAGGGCACAAAGTTTCAGTTAGTATGAATAAGTTCTGGAGAGCCATTATGCAGCATGGTGACTACAGTTAGTAATTGTGTATTATATACTTGAAGAATGCCAAGAGGGTATATCTTAAATGTTCTCACTACACATGAAGTGATGGATATGTTAATTAGTTTGATTTAATCACTCCACAATGCTTACATATATCAAAACATCCTGTTGTACACCATGAATATCCAATTGTACCTTAATAAAGCTGAAGGAAAAACTGGAAACAATCCAAATATCCTTCAACAGGTGAATAGATAAACTGTGCAACATCCACACAATGGAATGCTACCCAGCAATAAAAATGGAACAAAGTATTGATACATGCAACAACTTGGATGGATCCCAAGGGCATTTTACTGAGTAAAAACCACCGATCTCAAAAGCTTACACATCGTATGATTCCATTTATACAACATTCTCAAAAGAAGGCCGGGCGCGGTGGCTCACGCCTGTAATCCTAGCACTCTGGGAGGCCGAGGTGGGCGGATTGTTCTGAGCTCAGGAGTTCGAGACCAGCCTGAGCAAGAGCGAGACCCCATCTCTACCAAAAATAGAAAGAAATTAATT
>CAUYSK010082335.1:0-22506 GCA_963575035.1 Avahi laniger
ATCTGTACAGAGAACTGAGTGAGACATTCCAATGTCATCTCTCCTGATGTCCCCAACCCAGTGCTCTCTCTGAAGTATGCACAGACACCTTGCCCTGCCTGCCCTCGGGAATCTCTGGGGGCAATGAGGTGATGTCCCTTACTTATTGGTATCCTTCCACATTGCTTTAGCAAAGTCTGAAGACCAAAATTAGGAAATAAATTTTTGCTTGATTGCATGCATAATGAGACAGAGAGAAAAGGGCCTCCTATACATATGTACATACAGTATTTATACTTACATGCACAGACAGAGGGAAAGACATTTACCTCATTCTCATGCCTTCAACCATAAGCTCTTGAAACCTGGCCTCTGGTGTCTCGTTTTTGGCCGTTTCAATGACACGTGCAAGGACACCTGGGGGCTGAAGGGACCTCCCTGTTGGCGCCATCTGGCCAAGTCCTGTAGCTTCCTGGAGGCTCCCGTTCCACCCCAGCCCTTCCCTGATGCTCTGTTCTTTCCAGCCCTCTGGAATTCCTCTTCCCTGAAGCCAGGTCTTCTCGCCATGACCGGGGCATGACGTCACCACGCCGTTTCACGTGTCGTGTCTCTGTGAGTTGTCTGCAGAGAAGCTTGATTAGAATAATGCCAGAATGGGAAGAATGTGAAATTTTGAGTCAGAAAACCAGGATTTGAGCCCCAATTCCATGTATTATCTCATCAAAATCTTCCACTCTCTAAATTCAGTTTCTGCTTTCATAACATGGACACAGCGGTCCCTCCTTTCCTTACGGAAATCAAATAGGATCGTGCCTGCTGAAGAGTTTCACATCAAGTGGGACACAGATTTAAGACATTCTTAGTGCTTCCCCCATGAGATGAGAAGACTGTGTTTCTTCTGTTTTGTATATCCTGCCGTAGCGCCTACCGCTATGTGGTGGTACGTAGACACCATCCCCATGCGGTGCCCACATGTTCAGATGCATGTACCGAGTTTGTAATAGACTGCATATCGATGCACAGAAAAAGATGAACATGGTTACAAACATAGACGCATGTCTCCTTTTTCCCCTCAGTCCTGTTTTTCTCTTTCTTATTTCTATTTTATTACTCTTATTTCACTTTGTTTTATGAAGAGCTAGGGAATACATAAACTGAATTAAAATGAACACACAACTACTTGTACAGGAGATACAGAAAAGTCATCAAACGTGAATAGATACGCAAAGGAAGTACACTACGGTCTGTACACACTTTAGCACATTTTTAAAGAGCAGAGAGACGGACAGAGAGGGGAGCAGGTGGGGGGCACGGCTAGAAGACGGTGTGGGGGGGTCACGAGTGAAGGAGGTTGTGTGATAAGCACGGTGATCAAAGTATGCTAAAATGCCACCACGGCCAACCACGGGTCCCTAAACAGCAAAAGCAGCTGTAACCGCACATATAGAACACAAGGGGGAGAGGAAGCTCCACTCAGAAGCCAGGCGAGGACCAACTTCTCCAGGACCGTTCCTCCCTCCCTGTGTTCTACAGAGTGCCAGATCACCTGTGGCCAAGGCGGTGCTGACAAAGTTCTTGTTGAAAGCCTGCCTGTGGACGGTGGGCTTCAGGGACTCCATGCGTTTCTCCTTGTTTATGAAGCACTGGGCTCCAGAGATTGAGTGACAGAGTGAAAACAAACAGAGACGGTTTCTTTCTTCTACTGCCTTCCCAGGGGAAAGAGGGGCAGAAGTAGACAAAGACAGGAGGGCGCATACAGACAAAAATAAAAGATGATTTAGAGAAAGAAAACATCCAACAGAGGTTGGACAGGGCAGGGGTCGGTGGGGTGGACTTTCACATCCTTGAGGAAGGGAAATGACATGAAATAAAATCAGAAATCAGGGTCTCCTGGTCCTAGGTAACTTCTTAGAGCCACGGGGGAGATCTGAGACAGGTCTGCTTTGTTTACAGAAGAGAGGACGTCTGTGTCCTTATACAGAGGCGCTGGCTTAAAGACCCTTTGGGATAAAATGGCTGTGGTCAGGCATGATCCAGAACCCTCGTTTTAGCCTAGAGGAAGGGAGTCAGCCCTTACCTGACTGAGGAACTATAAGTCTCATCAAAGCAAAGAAACCAAGAGAACGTTAAAAGCTACTGATTCCATACTAAAAGGCGAGGGCTCATTATAAACGAATTTTTGCTTATGAGAAAATGCATTGAGGGTAAGGAACTGTTTGGAGCTCCTCTTGTGGATTGTATTCCTTATTTCCCACCAGCAAGCATTTACTAAAAGACCTACTATTTAAGTTATAGCAATGCTTTATGACATCCTTACCCTATTAGATTAGGAAAGTTGGGAGAAGCCAGTATGGGAAGTGCCAAGATCAGCTGGCCATTCAAAGAAGACATGAAGAAAAAATAACTCTTTAACAGGGTAGGTAAGCAGCCCTCGGTTCATAGCTAACCTGAATTTTCACCTGCACGTGTGTTTTTGTAGACTGTGAAGCTAAGGGGTACCTAGTCAACAGCCCCAGACTCAGGGTTTTCCAGTCAAGTAACCTCAGCTGAGAGTCTCTAGGTGCGCAGACCCCTGCTGCCCCTGCACTGACCCTGGCTCCTGTGAGGGCTTCCCCGGGGCTCGGGTGACAATGGGACAGGGGTGAGAGGCAGGAGGTGCTCCTCACCTTCCTTGGGAACCAGACTCAGGGCAGGCCCCAGGTTCCCTGGGGTTAGATGAGGGTCTCCACTCTCGCCTCTCAGAGAGGCAGCCTCAGCATTAGAGATGAGTGAATTCATTCGTGTGTTCACTCATTCATTAGTTTTTATACTACTGAGCATCTCTCATCTGGCTCAGGCTAGGGATACAGCCTCCAACCAGCCAGGCAGAGTCTCTGCCCCGAGGGTGGGGGCTTCCATTCCAGGAACAGCAATATATACGTCACAAGAAGAAGAGACGAATTGCAGAAAATGATTAGAACTAAAAAGAAAAGGCAACATGTAACAGGGCAGTGAGTGGAGTGGAGGTGGAGACAGGTAGGCCAGCCAAGGCCTCTCAGGGGAGGTGACACAGAAGAAGCCAGCTGTCGGGAAACTCCTTCAGGCAGAGGGAAATGCAAGCGCGACACTCCACAGACCAACTTGGCATGGCTGATGACAGGAAGAACTCCTGATCAGGCTGGGCCACGTCTGGGCCTGGGTGGGGTCTTCGAGCTGCCCTCCGTAAACCCATTGAGGAAAAGAGCCTTCCCAGGCCCCCCCCCCAAGAGAAGCTGAGTCACTAGGGGGTGGGGGAAGGGCGGATGGAGCAGCAATCTGCACCTTTAACAAGCGTTGGGTGATTAGAATTCACCTGGCCCTGCCATCAAACTGCTCCAGCAGATGGTGACATGGGGGTTAATGACCAGAATCCCAGATCCTAACTCATTTTTATCCCATTAACTGGGCATTTATGATTTGGTCAGGGCTCATGTCAAATTGCAGCTGCAGCAGGAGGAGGCCCCAGGAATGACTTAGCACAGATGAGGAAATGTTGATGTTGATGGCGCACAGAGATGTTGCACGCTTTCCTGAAGCCACACAGCAAGTTAAGTCCACTTCAGGGTTCATAGCGACTGGCAGCTGAGCTCCAGAGGTCCACTCAGGGTGGACTGGCTTCTGTAGTTTTCTCCTGAAAAGGAAAATAGCCGCTCTAGATGGAATCTCAGTCAAGTATCCACGAAACGTCTGGCTTTGTCTCAGGCCCCTCCCTGGTATGTCCTTCATGACAAATTATTTGCTAAGTGTAACTAAACAGGAATAGTTGTTGTATGAAGCATTTTTTTCGAAACTAAGCAACAGCACAGAAGTGCTTTGGTTTTACAGTAGCTGATCTTTAACCCCCCATTTATGGTAATGATGAGCCAGGAGGAACCCTTGTTTATGGAGGCCACGTTTGAAATAACAATGTCATCTGTATATTATGAGAAAATGTTGGTCTTTTTTTTTTCCCTAATTACGGGGTGGTAGTGGTAGGCACCTAGCACACGCTAAGCAGCAAATCGGCATTTGAGCTGAGCTTATCTTAGATCTCAGCTTCCTTACCTCTCCTGCCTGTTGCCTCTTGCAGAGGCAGGAAGCTGCACTCCGAACTCTTGATCTTCTGCAGAAATCAGGCTCAGGGCAGGTCTCTGGTCACTGGAGCTGGAAGAGGAGCACTGTCTTTGCAACTCAGAGCTGCAGCCTCAGTGTCATAGACAGTGAATTGGTCCCTGAGTTCACTGATTTATTCATAAGCGAATAAATCCATCACAGCAAAAATCTGGGCATGTGGTCTAATAGGTGGTTAAATTGCCTGATTTGCAAATAAGTTTATCTGGAAAGTTCTTTAATGTTCAGTCATACACTTCACCCAAAAGACCATAATGATACATAATTAGGGCAGTGCCTAAAAATCTGGGCTGAATAGACTCACTCTAAACCCAATCTCTGATACCCCCTACACATAATCCTGGTGCTAAGCAAATTGGTATCGTAAATCTGATTGAAGAGGGGAATGTTTAATCAACTGAATAACACAAAAGCATTTTGAAGGACCGGGGAATATCTAATATTTGTATGTAAGCCATACCGCTAATTGCAAATGAGTCTTACCAATTAAAGAGGGCCCTTAAGAAGAGCTATGTAGAAACATTTTTTTAACCATCAGGTTGAATTGCTATATATGCTAGAAAATGGTATAGCAGTATTTCTTGGAGAATATTCTGTAACTCAGATATTTCATGTTCCAAGTGGATGCCATAATGGTCTGTGCTATTGAGACTTTGTTGAAACGTTTGTAGTAAGGTTGTGGACCATATCCTCTGGATTCGGACATGCCTCGGTCTGACTATCAGCTCTGCTACTTTTTAGCTGTGGGATCTTGGGCAAACTAGCTCTCCTCTCTGCACTCAGTTTTCTCATCTGTAAATGGGCTTGGTAGTAGCCTCCTTTGAGGGTTACTGATAACGTCCTGTCAAACGTCAAGCACAGAGCCAAGTGCCCAGTAATGAAATTCGCCACTAGGGCCATTCTCCCCTGGTCTCCCCACCTCACCCAAAAGTGCCTAGCCCACTTGGAAAAGATTTAGTCAAGAGCCACTTCGGAAGACCTTGAGAGGACCTTAAGGCCGTGGACAGGAAGCAGAGCAGAGTGAGGAGTGTGCTTGACACTGGCCTACAGGAGGGGATGGTAACACTTTTGGGCATACAGTGACGTCTTCCAGAGCTTTCAATGGTTCCCCAATCACCTGGAAGAGAACACCAACATCGAAAAAGAACAGTCTCTGAGAAGTCATCAAGAGTAAGTGTCTAAATCATACCAGACACTTTATATCTCACGTCATTTGCACAGCAGCTCTATGAGTCAGGATTTATGGGCCCCACCCTATTGGAGGTGGGCAAACTGAAGTCCAGAGAAGTTTACTAACTTCCCCCAAGGTCACAGAGCGATAGGAGACACAGCACATTGGAGATGCAAACTCAGGTCTGGGTGACTCTACCCCATGATGCTTCCATGTTGTTTTTATTCCTCAAACCAAACCAACGCAGAGGTGGGAGGTGGGTAAGCAGTGAGCAAATTTACATGGGGGAAAGGCAATTAGAACAACTCCAAGCTCCATCTCTGCACACGTGAGAAAACATGTCTGGGAGGTGAACTAAGAGAAAAATGTGATTTTGTGAAATGAAGAGGCTTCATGGAGCAAAACAGATCTCAGCTGGTGGAGGGGGGAGGGTGGAAGGAGCACGGTGGGTATGGAGCACAGTGAATACTAGGAAGCCACGACCATGCTGCTTCTCTGGCTGTCCGTGCAGAGGTGCAGGGACTTGTGTGCACGCCTCTCTCTCTGCCTCCACCCCACTGAACCTTGAGTTAACAAAGGCAGGACATGTATTCCCTTCACCTTTGTTTCTGAAAAACCAACACAGTGTCTGGTACAGAGCTCCAGGTCAACGTACTTATTAAACAGGCGGATGAGCCAAAGATTTGTGAGATTAATCTGGGAAGTCTTCCTGTATGAGGGGGCCTTGAGCTGTGAAAAAATGGAAAACAGGTATGTGGCTTGGTGAAAAGAAGGCGTAGAGCTGTTTTATACAACTGAGGAACTGGTGTGTGTGTGTGTGTGTGTGTGTGTGAGAGAGAGAGAGATGGGGAATGAGGCATAGAAATACTTGCTCCCTTCCTATATTTGGGAAAGAGTGTTTTGGATCTGCTTTTTTGACCTGCGTTTTGGAGGCAAACGTGCCCAAGTTCAAGTCCCAGCTCTGATGCCATGAGCCGTGTTAACTTGGACATAGCATTTTACCTTTATGAGCCTGTTTCCTCATCCATACAATAGGGATAATAACAAGAACATAGACCTTTCAAGAAGGTTGAGAGGGATAAGTGAGATGATATGACACCCTCACACAGCTCCCGACACATGGTAGACTCTTAGCTAATTTTGGTCCTTCTGCCTCAAACATCTGAGTCTCATCTAAGCAGCCCTGCAGATCTGGGACCTCTAGGTTAGCAGATGTATGAGGTCGATCGGCCTTTGCCATTTGTGCCTACTTGTGATGTTTCTGCTATTTGAGCTCCCAGGATCAATAAACCACTGATTTAATGCCACAGGTTGCCTCAGAGTGCATCCGCACACTACGCTCAGAGGATCTGGTTTAGCAGGAGGCCGGATGGGATAGAAAAATACTTTGGAGTAGATCTAAACCTAGAGGGACATGCTGCTCTGGGATTCCTTCTTTCCACCCTCTTCCAAGGAGCGTTATTTAAGCCTGGCATGCCCTGGAGACGTGAGGTTGGCTCATCAAGGTGCCTCCATGTGGCTCTGCCCCAGCTTGGCAGTGTGGCGTGGGTTGGCCACTGAAACTTTCTGTTCCTTTCCTCCTGATGGAGATTTAGCGTCATTGATGCAATAGGTTCCAGCCATTGCAGCCCTGGCGTGGGGAACGGGCAACCCACACCTACTTGCCAGCAGGGGCTGACTTCCAGGGGATTTTCAGGAAAAAGGAGGTAGGCGGCTGAAAGCCTAATGCCTTGGCTTCCACCTATAGTTCCAGCTGTGCTTCCATCTGGTAAATCCAGGGCCAGAATACACACACACACACTCTGCCCAAATGGAATGGTCTGCAGTCTGCCCTACCTGGAATCCCGCTTGCCTTTATTTTTCAAATACAGAATCTCCTCATAGCTATGTGGGGTGGGGGCTACTTGTTGCTCTTTCTCTGGGGTCTCCGAGGGGCAACCTGGCTTTTCTGTCTCGGAGGAGGGGCTCCCGATGCTCCCAGAATGTCCCCTCCCTGCCCGCAGCAGAGGCGCTCTGCTCCCTGCCTCCCCCATTTCCAGCATTCTCCCCGCTGGAGACCCCAGGTTGCCTCTGACCTGGGAGTCCCCTCTGAGGCAGAGGAACGCTGTCCCTACCCTCACACCTGGCTCACGGGAGCTTAACAAGGGCCTTCCTGCCATGGAGGGGGTTGGGGGATCGGATCGTGCAGCTTCCAGGGCTGGTCGTCCACCTGGAGGGATAAGTCCCCCCCCCACCCGCTGTCTCCCTCCAAAAAAGGCTAAAAAGAAACTTTCTCCGGGTCCCCAGCCCCTGCCAGCCCCTTCTCTCCCGCCCCGCCCTTCCCCCCACAGCAGCCTGGTGGGGGCGGGGACGAGAGAGGCTGGCTGGCTGGGCGCCCCCGGGGTCTCTTTCCTCCCGGGAGGCGGGGAGCACAGAGCCCCCGGGTGACCCCCGCTTCCGTCGTCCCCGCCCAGTCTCGGAGGCCGGTCTTCGCCTTCTAGGCGGCGGCGCTGCCTCTCCGGGGCGCTAGCCGCGGCCGCCGGCATTTGGAATTCTGCCCAAAACTGGGGGCCTGGAGGAGGAGGGGCGGAGGGACGGAGGCCGGCGGCGAGGAACGGCATCCGGAGTCCAAACCGGCACCAGGAGCAGCGGGGCGGCGGCGGCGGCGGCGGCTCGCAGGGCCGTGCGACCGCAGTGCATCAGCGAGCCTGCCCGGCGTCCCCAGGGTGGTTAACACGGGGCATTATGCACTGGTTAACAGGCTCCGAGCTGCTCGGCGACTTGTTTTAAGCATTTTCTCCCTCGCTCTCGCTTTTAATCTTGTCTCTAGTGGCGTGTGTAGGGGGGAGGACTTTATTTCCATTGGCTAAGCCCTCCCTTCCCACCCACATCTCTTCCACATCACCTTGGTGTCTCCCTAAATAAAACCAGCCCTCCTTATCGCCTGGAAAAAATCAGGAGCTAGAGTTTGAATGGGTTTTATATAAACACTCACTCCTGTCAGCGTGCGGCTGGGCTCCCGGGATAAACTCCCAGCGTCTGGCCTGATGCTTGCCTGGCGTTCTCTCCCTTGAACGCCAAGGTTTAAGCAGAGCCGGAGGACTGAGAACTCTTCTCTGGAATTTGATTAACCTGAAGCCAGTTGCGGAACTGCACAGGGTCCCGATGGACCTCAAGGAGAGCCCCAGCGAGGGCAGCCTGCAACCTTCTAGCATCCAGATCTTTGCCAACACCTCCACCCTCCATGGCATCCGCCACATCTTCGTGTACGGGCCAGTGACCATCCGGCGTGTGCTCTGGGCAGCGGCCTTCGTGGGCTCCCTGGGCCTGCTGCTGGTGGAGAGCTCGGAGAGGGTGTCCTACTACTTCTCCTACCAGCACGTCACCAAAGTGGATGAGGTGGTGGCCCAAAGCCTCGTCTTCCCAGCTGTGACCCTCTGCAACCTCAACGGCTTCCGCTTCTCCAGGCTCACCACCAATGACCTGTACCACGCCGGGGAGCTGCTGGCCTTGCTGGACGTCAACCTGCAGATCCCAGACCCACATCTGGCCGACCCCACGGTGCTGGAGGCCCTGAGGCAGAAGGCCAACTTCAAACACTACAAGCCCAAGCAGTTCAGCATGCTGGAGTTCCTGCACCGGGTGGGCCACGACCTCAAGGATATGATGCTCTACTGCAAGTTCAAAGGGCAGGAGTGTGGCCACCAAGACTTCACCACCGTGAGTACTTGGTTTTCAGCTCACTCTTGTGTTTGGTCCTCTGGAGAGGTGATGCGCCGGTGGTCTCCTGCTTGCTTTGGGGTCTCCTTGTGCTTTGGAACAGGAGAGAGAGCAAGACCTCAGCTGTAGGTCAAGAGGGTAGTTGGCCAGAGTTGTGGGAGCTGGTGGTGGCACAGGCTGCCTGCCACACTTGGAGCACTGTTGTCAGCTCAGACACGGAGGGCGAGTGGGGGGCTTGCCATGGGGGCTCACTTGCCCAGACGTGCCTCGTTGGCTTCCTCCCAGCCAGAGGGAGGAGGCCTGGGTTGTCCGTTGTCTGGGGTGTTTGGTGTCCGAGCTGTGTGATTGGAACAGCTTGTCATTGACGAGGTGGCATTCTCTCTCTCTCCCTGTGTCTCTCTCTGCTCGGAAGTGGCATCAGGCACTGCATCCTGTGGGCTGGGCTGGAGCTACAGCCGTCAGAGAAGGGGGTGTGGGGCCCCAGGCAGCCTGCATGGCTCCAGCGGCTTTGGGAGCTCGCTGGAGCAGGGGATACTGCAAAGGTGTGGAAGTCTCTTTGCTTCCTTTTTCTGGGCAAATTCTGAGCTCCATGTGGGGAGAGGAGAGGCCGGGGACCCCAGGGCTCCATCTGAGCTGCTGACAGGTTGGAGCAAAGAGATGTCCAGAGTGCTTGGGCAGAGAGGAGGGTCTGGGTGAAGGCGCGTGTGCCTCAGTGAGACGCCTGCGAGGATGCGGCGGTCCCGGCTGCTGTGTCTGGGAGCTTTAGCTTGAAACTCAAAGGCTCAGTTTTCTCTCTGTGTAATTGCTTAACGACGTGGATGCAGGGGGAGTGGTGTGGGGAGGGGGCGCACAGCTGTGGGATTGGAAAGCCCGGAGGAGAAGTGTGGAGCAGAGTGAAGAGGAAAAGCAGAGGGGGGTGAGGCTCACGTTCAGGAAGGGGCTGGCTGGAGGGGCAGAGAGGGAAGGATGGGAAGAGAGCCGTTGCTGCCAGGGTTCTCTGCCCAATTAGTGGGCTGCTCGGCATAACTCGGCATAACAGGTCAGACAGCAGCTGCGCCTCTTCATTGCTGCCAGGAAAGTCCGAGGCATCAGGGGCCGTGGGACGCCCCCAGAAGTCCAGTGTGGCTGCTGCTCCCATAGTTGCTGTAGGGAGAATTGAGAGCTTTCGAGTCTCAGAGCCTTGAGCCAAAATGCAATTCCAAGTTTGGGATGGCAGGTGCAGCGGTTGTGAAGGGACAGGGCTGTGACATCAGCACTCGTCTGGGGACCTCTGCCTAATTAAGACATTTCTTACCTTTCCTGTGGTGCATCCATTCCCCACCCCCTCTCAAACTCACCAGCCTCTTGCTCTGAGGTTCTTTTAAATCTACAAGCAGTCTCTGCCTGCAGCCTCTGTGATTGCTGCTGGCTGTCTCTGATTCTGGAAAAGCCCGGAGTGCCGGGGGCATTGCCTCTCGCAGCTTGTGTGCTAGAGCTCTGTTTCTTGGGGGAGCTGTTTTGTATGATCCCTTTTAAACATCGTGAGGAAGAGCACAGCAAAATCAGCAGTAGTGTGTGCTAAAGAGCAAGCCAGACTGAGCCGGGGGAAGGGACCGGCAGCATTGGAAGCCCTTCTAATGGAGCAAACAGGATCCTAAACCGTGTCACACAGGAATGATGACTTAGGTGGCCTGGGGAGAGATGGGGAAAATGCCTCCTTCTTGGAGGCTGAAACTATCACTGTATTCCACCCATGCCACTGCACCATGCAGCTTGGGGATGCACTGAGCTGTTCCTCTGTCTGCCTGAACAAGCACGGAACACACAGACAACAGATAGAGGGTGGCACAGCGGGAAACTGTAATGGGTGGCAGACCTGGGACTGGCTTCTCTAGCGTCCTCATTACCACATGTCCAACTGGTGGCTTCCTCTGAGTTCATGTCCACTTTCCATTTAGAAGTAGAGGTGTTTTGACCCCAGCCTGCTGTTTTATACTTGGCCCATCATTTGAGTTACTGAAGGCCCCAGAGGCCAAAAAGCAGGACTTAAAGCCATACCTGAGCTTTTGACCTCTCTAGGATGTCTCCCAAATAGGGATGTCGCCTCTGGATAGGTTTATTACTCAGTCATTGGCATGTCATTATCTGCTATACTCACCAGGTTCAAGACTGATCTAGTTGAGCGTTGGACTGACCCTCTACGCATGACTTTCCCAAGTATAGAAAAGGGGGTGAGCCTTGGGACTGTTCTTCAAGTTGCCCAGGGAGTGTCAGAATGGAGACTCACTCCAGGAAAGACCAAGGAGGCCCCAGAGGGGAGGTTGGTCTTTGTCCCTAATTGGTCACGGTGAGGAGCAATGGTGAGCCTTTGCTAGAGGAGTCACGATACCAAGTTTGTTGGAGACCTTGCAGTGAGGAGTAATTCTCCAGACTCACCCTTTGTCTCCCTCTCCCTTTTGGCCTGGGATGTAGGTACGCTTATTCCTGGGCTCCCACACCAGAAGAAAGCAGAGAGCCTGGGCAGGTGGTTGTCGGAGAAGCCAGCCACTGGCCCTCTCTCTCATTCATTCTGTCTGCTACACATCCCTCTCCAGCTGGCTTGTTTATGAGGCTCTGCCTGAGGTTGTACTATGCTGGGTGGCTTCTTTCTCCAAGTGCTGTGGCTGACTTATTAGTGAAGTTGACTATGGGGGAGGGGATGTCACAAATGGATGGCTTTTTTCTGTATTTCTGTTTCGATAAAGCATACCTAACGGCATCTCCAGGGCTAATGTTTTTAGCATAAGCTTCCTTATTCCAAGTTCTTAGCTGGTGTGCAATGAAGTGTGTAATACCCTTTAATTAGTGAACGAGCCACGATTCTAGCAGAGTGAGAGAAGACTGTTTATGAAGGCTAAGAGTCTCCAGGAAGCCTGGCGTGGAATGCCTACTGTCATGTAAACAGGTGTGCTCCATGTGCGTGCAGGTACACTCTTATCCCCTACCTGGGATGATCTGACCTCAGAAAAGCTTACAGTTTTTCTTCCTGGGAAAGCAGAAGGGGGCTTTGATTCTTCCTTGGAAGGAAAGACGAAAGGGGAGTTGGACTGGGGTTGTATCTCTGGCCATGATGTTGGATGATCTGGGTTCAAGGTTAAGAGTAGGAAGACATAAGTGTACAGCCCAGCCACATCATTTTGTTCCATATTCCCTGGGCTGTATCTTGCATTCCCACTAGGCCTCGATTTGCTCATCTGCTGTGCAATAGTAATACGTGACTTTCTAGCACACAGCGTCTTCGGGAGGATGAAACACGTGCCACAATGTATGTGAAAGTCCTTTTGTACGCTGTTCCAGCTGTACAGATGTGAGGCGAGTTAGTATCAGTGTCAGTAGAAGGGCTATTGCTGTCCAGCCTACCCGCCCTGTTTGCAGGAGTCGGACTTGATGAATAATGCTATCAAGGGTGGAACCAGGGAGGGAGTGGTGGCTGCTGCTTTCTCTGTTTGAAGCAGCAGGTTAAATAAAGCCCAGCCTCACCGAGATGGGATTTCGTAGAATGGAGGTCACAGTTGGGTTCCATGGCTAACTCTTGCTGGGAGGTGGCAACCCCACTTTGTGTGTCTAGCACATGACTATTTCATGTTGTTTCTCTTCTCATCACCCTGGGATCTATCTCTCCCCGAGTCCGGAAATGCAAATGACACTTCGGTTTGCACTTTTAACCTGATTTCCATAGCTGTGTGTGTTTGTACTTTAAATTTGAGATTTCTTAAGAAGGGCATTTCTTTTCTTACGAGAAGAAAGGTCTCTCTGCTGAGATATCTTGTTAGAGGCACTGTGTAGATCTTGTTAACCAACATCGCCTATCGTTATAGAGATGGTGGAGGGGAAGATTTAGGATGATCTTGCACAGGAACAGAAGGGTCCCTAGCTCACTGAGTCTAATTGCTTCTTAGTACACGGGGAACATGTATGTGCAGAATGTGGGTTTTAGAGACAGATCTTATTTGCTGTATAATTGTACACAAGTTTCTTAACCTCAGTTTCCCCTTAGCCTCTAAAATAGGAATCACGATACCTACCACTCAGAGCTGTAGTGCCAACTCGGTGAGGTGACGTTTGGAAGACCTAGTGCGTGGCAGGTGCCTAGCACAGGGTGGGCCCCTCACTTTGCCTAGTGTCCACAGAAGCTCAGGACAGAACTGAACTAAATTCTAGCTCACTGGACTCCCAGTCCAGTGCTCTTCCCACTGTTCCCTGCTGTGACTTCAGCAACAGTGTTAGCACAGGCAAGTGCTGTGTTTGTGGGGTTCTCAATTCTCATGATAGGTTAAGCTCTCACTTTTCCCCATGCTTCCTTTATATCAGTTCCGCTGCCTAACATCCCCTCCTCTCCGCCTGTCTGGGCTTCCACATTCCATCTCGAGCTCCCGTACTCACCTCCAGGAAGCTTGTTCTGCCCCAGCCCCTGACAGCAGTGGGTGCCCTGTACACTGTGTGCACAGCTTTTATCACTGTTCATAGTTGTTCACGCAGTTGTTTCCTTTGTCAATCAAATACAGCACCAACTGTACAACGTGGTGACAATAGAGTAGATCCTTGTCATTGTAGAGCTGCAGACCGTCTCCCACCCCCTTCTAGATTAGGGGCTGGCTGAGTGCAGGAATCTAGTCATTAAACACAGACTCTGCATACATCATGCCAAATGTAGGACCTGCCCACAGTAAATACCCAGCCATCGTTTGTTGACTGAATAGTTATTTGCTATTTCCTTGATGGACCCAGAACCCTTTGCTCACTGGCCTTTCCTGCCCTACCTTGTTACTCCTCTCTCCCTGTCGATTTATTTAAATCCTACTCGTCTTTCAAAATCCAGCTCTCTGATCACTGTGGCTTTCTCTGGGAAACCATTGCCCATCCCCTCCCTATTATCATAATCTAAATTAATCTTTTCCTCTTCTGTCTTCCAAACAGCGTTTTGGATTACTCCTCTGACAAAAGTCGTGATGCTTTTTTTGCATTAAAATCATGAAGTGTTTGGGTCAAAGGGAACCTTAGAGATAATTCAGTTCAATGCTTGAGTTTTTTAGCTATTGATAATTTTTAAATTGTTTCGTTTATAAGCAAAAGTTATATATATGTATGGTATATAACATGATATTTTGATATATGTATACATTGTGGAAAGGCTAAATCAAGCTGTTTAATATATGCATTACCTCACATACTTTGTGTATGTGTGTGTGTGTGTGTGTGTGTGTGTGTGTGTGTGTGTGCATTTTCAAATATACAATACATTGTTATTAACTGCAGTCACCATGATGTACAATGTATCTCTTGAACTTATTCCTCCCGTCTAACCAAAATTTTGTGTCCTTTGACCAACATCTTCCCAATCCCCTCTCTCCCCCAGCCTCTGGTAATCACCATTTTCTGTTTCTATGAGTTTGATTTTTTTAGATTCCACACATCTAAGTGAGATTATGCCGTATTTGTCTTTCTATGCCTGGCTTGTTTCATTTAACATGATGTCCTTCAGGTTTATCTATTATATGTTGTTGCAAACGATGGGATTTCCCCCTTTTGTAAGACTGAATAGTATTTCACTGTGTGTGTGTGTGTGTTGCATTGTCATTATCCATTCCTCTGTTGATGGACACTTAGGTTGATTCCTTACCTTGACTACTGTGAATAATGCTGCAATAAACATGAGAGTGTAGCTGTCTCTTCTACATGATTTCATTACCTGTGGGTATATACCCAGTGGTGGGATTGCTGAGTCTTATGGAAGTTCTACTGCCACGATTTTGAGGAACCTCCACACTGCTTTTCATCATGGCTGTGCTCATTTACATCCCCGTCAACAGTGTACAAGGGCTCCCCTTTTTCCACATGCTCACCAACACTTGTTATCTTTTGTCTTTGTGACCATGGATGCTCTAACAGAGGCAAGGTGATATCTCATTGTAACCACTGATACTTCGTGTCTCTCCCCTCCTTATAAGACCCGATGTCTTCACTCACCCTTCTATTCTCAGCACCTACAACTTCTTAGCACATAGCTCTCAAACTGTCTTGGGTTAAGTGGGCTTGAAGTTTTTAGAATGTAAGGCAAGTCTAGCTGATAACAGGTGAAATAGCTGTTTTGCAGCTTCCCCTTTTCAGCATAAGTACCTGGGATCCTACCTGCCTAGGGATGACTTGTCCTGTTATTGTCAGTATTTTAATGTCACTCTTTCTGATTGTAGAAGCAATCCATGCTCATTGGGGAAAACTTGGAGAGTGTAGGAAATAATAAAGAAGGAAGAAAAATTGCCCGTAACAGCACCCCGGATAGACTCACATGTATTATTTTGGCATTTGGGGAGCAGCCCCAGTCTTCTATGTAATGTGTGTGTGTGTGTCTGTGTGTGTGTGTGTGTGTGTGTGTGTGTGTGTGTGTGTATGTTACCAGGCCTGGGCTCTCACCTTCTGTACATCTAGTGCTATGTGTGCTCTACAGTACACACCCAATCAATGTCAGCTTGCTCACTTCTTCTTGGGTCCTCTGAGTGGTCTCCAGGGTGTTAGGAGATCCCTTGATTTTAGGTTCCCAACTGAGCACCAGTTACTCTCTTTTGATGGTACCTTATTGACAGCACAGTCGTGGATTTATCTGATGCCATCTTGATTTTACCATGTTTTGGATGTTTGCTAGGATGCTCCGGATGTGTTCCTTACACTAAGTTGGACATCCTGACTGAGGCCCAACCCTGGGTCAACTCTGGTCTCCTCACATGACCATCCACCCTGCAAGCCTCAGCACACTGGTGTAAACCCTGACTCTCCCCCATCTGTGAAGTCTCTAGGCTCTATGTAAAAATGGTCTAAAATGCAATTAATGCTAATGAGATGATTTCTCATACTCCTTAAGATGCTCTGAAATCTTGTGAGCCTTTGACATGCCCTGGCAGAGGCAGCCTTTGCCAAACTGGGCAAGTAGTTTTTCATGATACCGGCCTCTGGTGGGAGTCATCTAATTTGTAAAACCTTAGGTTGTGTGGTCTCTGGAAGTAAAGCTTTCAGGGGTATATTGAATTCCTTCTGATGTGGTGAAGGAGTAAGACAATGAGTGGGAAATGATGATTTTGATGGCCCGCATCATCTACCTGCAAAGAAAATCTGAAGCTGCTGCACAGCGTTTGATCAGATACCCAATCACTCATTGGGACAATCCATGTCTGTGCCTCCTTCCCTGGGAGTCCTGGGAGTTCTTAGACCTCCAGAATTGCTTAGGAAAGAAGGACACCTGGGAACTATTGACTGGGAACTTCTCCCTTTCTCCTCTCCATAGTGGTTCTCTTTTCCTCTCTACAGAAGGTCCTTTCCTTAATGAAGAGATGAATTCTAGAAAACTTTCTGTAAAATGAATCTCACTTTGGTGCTGATTTCTATAGTACGAGCTGAAATGAGATTCCCACTTAAAAAAAAAAAATCCCTCAACTGCTGAATTGGTAGCAGTTAGCACTAAGTTTGCTGATAGAGGTGGTGCTCCATAGAGCAGCTCACGTTTCCAAATACCAAGTATCTGTCCCCTTCATCAGACTAAAAATAATACCACCAGAATCTAGAAATACCCACAAGTTTGCTGTGTGCTTTCTCTTTTTTGTCTGAGTGTTTGTGTTGACTGGAGCTGGGTTAAAATATGAAACTTGACCAGCAGGGCCATTTGACCCATGATCTATTACAAGATCTATTACAACCTGAAACCAGTGATCTGCATTACCCTGGCTAGTTTGAAATTCCATAAATCACATTTCTCCCATGTGTCTGCCTTAAAACCAACCCACACAGACTGGGAATAGTGGTTACTGGAAAGCGGCTGCCTCCAACACTCAGAGATGCAGCATGTTTATTATTTGATAAATTTGATAGAAGCCTGTTTATCAAGTTGGGATTTATTTGGGAACAGCATTCCCCAAAGTGTCATTGTGTGGATGATAAAGCACCTTCCCATCTCCCAATACTTATTTTCTCATGATTTAGATACATTTTTTATTGATTACTTCAGTGGCCATTGAAATTTATGCTTAGAAGAAATTAAGGATGTAAGAGAGAAGGAACTTATTTTCCTGGATTTATTGACCTCTGTCGATTGAGTTGTACTACCTTGGGCAAGGTAATTAGCCTCTGTGGATCTCAGTTTCCCTATCTGTGAATTGAGGGGGTTGTACTAGGTGATTTCCAAGGACTTGCCAACCTGCCCAACTCTAATGCAATACAACATAATCAGAATTTATTTTCTGATTGCACCTTTGTTTGCTGAAAGTAAAACTTTAACTTATGTTGGGGGTTGGGGGAGGGAGTTGATGTTCTTTTTTAACCAGATCCATTTATTTGCTTGTTGAATTAATTTATTTAGATAGACATGTACAGTGGAAGCAAAAACACCCAGAGACACTGAGTGGCTGTGGTGGGGGAAGGGAGTCACAGAATCCTGCTCTCAAAACTTTGTTCTGGAACCATGGCATGCCTGGCTGAAGTGCATTGGTCTATTGAAAGTTTTGACTGTGGTCCAAAGCTATGAGTGGTGATCCAGTCCGGGTTTTACACGTATGAATTAGCGAGGGCATCTGTGGAAGATACTGTTGGTCCACCCAGACCCTCTTAACAGCTGTTGTGGGTGGAGCACCTAACAACTCACATCTGCCCCTCTTGTAGGAATTTGCCCTTAGTTGACAGGCACTTCCTCTCTGGGAGGTATCTGGGAAGCTGTGCGGGTCCCCAACCACCTGGGTGCAGCCCGTGGCTGGGGACCAACTGACAGAGGAGTCCAAGACGTCGGCCATCTTGCCTCAAGATGGAGCATAGCATGGTGCAGTCTACACTCCAGTGCTTCCCATGGGATCAGGCTGAGCTAGACTTCTCCTGAAACAACATCCCTGTTTAGCATTTCCCCCGCTCTACCCTACCCGCCTCCCTGCCTTCCAGGCCTTTCCTGACTCCCTCGATAAATCACCTGTACAAGGCACGCCATCTTAGGCTTCGCTGGGGAACCTGACCCACGTGTCAATTAGCTTCAGCATCTCCATCTGGTTGGGAATGTGGACAATAGCCTAGCTGTATGGACCTAAGTCTGGCTTAGACAGAAAGATACGCCTGTTTTGAAAATCTTTTAAACCTTGGACTTTATAGATCTATGTCTTCAATTGTGGACCTCTAACAGTTTCCAAGGGCGATTTTTCATAACTAAAGTGAGCATCTCTCTTGTTAGGACTCACTACTCTAAGCACAGCTGGTGTGTTCCTCTTTGGAGTTGTTTTGCCCAAGGAAAGCTCTTCCCAAGGTTGCCCATCTCCTAAGAGCTGCCCTATTCTCCCTGTTACATACCCCTTAGCTGCTCACATTCTAGGGAATGCTTTCATCAGCACCTGCATTCTCATCATCTCCCAAGTCTGCTCTCTGGAAACTTCCCTTTCCCCCCCCCTACCAGCCTCCACTGCCATTTCTTCCGAAATGCGTGTCAGTCTGGCTTCAAGCCACTAGGAGGAGGCTACTGCCGTGGGCCCATCTGCAAAGCAGGAGGCAGTGAGGGACGTGTGGCTGACCAGAGGTGGTGACCCTCATATGTCACAGAAACCATGAGTGATGCGGAACGTATGAGAGGACCAGGACTGTTTAGCCTGAAAAGCGAAGTGGGTGACTTCAGGGCAGCGTGAGTGCTGAATTCAGACACCGAGACGGCAGTCACAGAGAAGAGGGATGTGACCTTCTCTGGGTGAGGCCAGGAGGCAGAGTTAGCACCCACGGACCGGGAGAAGTTCAGAGAGGTGGATGTCAGTGGGTTGGAAGGAATTGTCTTGGGAGTTTAGACTCCCCGTGCCCTGCTCTAGGCCAAGCAGTTGCGTGTTGGCAGGGCTGCAGACGCGATCGAAGTTAGGTAAAGGGTTGGATTGAATGACCTCTAAAGTTACTGGCAAGCCTGAGATTCTTTGATTTATTGCCTTCCTGAACGGCTAGTTGAGGCCAGAAGCGAGGGCCATTGGCAGACAGCATTGGAGAGAGCTGATAACAGATGCAAGCCAGCACATCCGGACTGCAGAACCGCTGCGTTTCCCAATACTGTGCTGTCTTGAAGCTGAGCGTTTCAGAAGCCGGCAACAGGAATGGTGCCACGCGAGAATCTCTAGAGACAAAAGAGGGAATGTTTCCATTCATCCAGAGAGAGTGCAGGAAGTGCGTGTGTGTCAGGGTGGAGGAGCGGTGGCCCGGGACTGGAGGGACTGCCAAATGACCTGGGTATGCACAGCTCCTCGAAAGGCAGTTCCCAGAGGAATGTGTTATAAATTCTGGGGGCTAGATCCAACCCTAGAGAACAAATCTTGGGTTGTGGTTGAGCATGCCTGGTTCCATGTGGAGAGCTGGAAAGACTGGGAGGTCCAGGGACTAGAGGTAACTCTGGGGTTGGTGGAGCCAGAGATAGATCCAGCTATAGGACTTTGGGAGGAGGCTAATCCAGCAGGGAAAATGCCCTGTCCAGGAGTGCCGATAACAGAGAACAAAGTGACAACCTGGCTAGGGGAACTTGACAAGTGTTGGAAGGATGAAGGAGCCCTGGCACCTGAGATAATAATGAGGTATTTTAGCCTCATGGTACAGTTATGAAATTTAGTGCTGGACCAGGTGTGTGTTCCAGGTTTACATGACCTTGTGCAAATTACTTAACCCCTCCAGGCCTCAACGTCCTCATCTATTAAACAATAATAATACAGGTACCTCAGTACCAGTAAGATTGTTTGCAGCAATTGAATGAAATAACATAAGTAACATTTTTAGCTTTAGCACTACGCAGGTGTGGAATGTCGGCTATTTTGTTTCTGTTGTTACTTTTATTGTAATATTAAGATGAGCTGTTGATAAAACATACCGACAGGGGATCCAGGAACAAAAGTACTTTTTGGAATTCTTTTTAGACAGTGTAGCATCTGAAAGTCCCAATAAAGTGTGGGGAATGAGGCTGTGATCAAGCCAGAGTCCCAGCTCCTGTTACAGTTGGGCATAGCTACTGCAGACACCCAGACTCTGTCAGAAATATAGTTCCTTCCATCTGCCCAGCACAGTGTAGCTTACAAAGCCTGTTAATAATTGTTAACATTTATGAGCACATATTGTATCCCAGGCACTGTTCTAAGCACTATACATGGAATACTTCATTGAGTCTTCACGACAGCCCTGTAAAATATGGAATATTTGTAGCTCTGGGTTTTTTGGCATGAAAAAAATTGAGTCTTAGAGACTTAAAGACTGGACAGGCATATAGTCACTTAGCTAGGAATTGGTGGGAGTGGGATTTCAACCAGGTAGTCAGATTCCGTATCCTAAATGCTTTCTAAGATGCTGTTGGACCGATAAATTGGTCCCAGAGATGGGGCGCTTGTGATATGCAGACATGGCTATAGGATCCAAAGCCCATCCTCCCCTTAAAAGGGAAAGGTTAATTCATTAAGTTGATGCCCGGTGTCCTGGCTGTGCTCCCACTGAAACCCACTGCCCCCAAGATGCATGACATCAGCCCAGAAACCCCGTCTCTTGTTGCTGGGCATGTGCCTGTGGTACTCATGACCTTCCAGAAGCCGCCAGATGTGGCCGCCTAGTCTTGAACTTCCCAGCCTGTAGAACCGTGAGTCGAATAAACTCCTTCCTCTTTTTTTTTTTTTTAATAAATTGTCCAGTCTCAGGGATTCTGTTATAGCAACACAAAATGCACTAGAACAGTACATTTTCCACTTTCAGAGTTATTGTAAGGATCAAATAGCATCTTAGAAAGCATTTAGGATATGGAACCACACTACCTGGTTCAAATCTCACTCCCACTACTAGCTAAGTGACTTAGGCCTGTCCATCATCCTGCATGTTCATCAAAGGAAAAGGTCCAGTGAGGGCCTTCTGCTGTGTCAAAACAAGGCAGAGAAATGGAAGAGAAACCGGGTGCATGCAAAAAGGGCAAAACACGAGAGGCAATCTAGCTTTATAACAACCTGCTCTTGAGGAAACTAATCCATTCCCGCAAGAAGTAACCCAGTCTCAAAAGAAAGACATTAATCCATCTTAACGACGTAATCACTCTCTGAAGGGATCACCTCCCAACACCACCACCTTGGGGACCAAGCCTCAGCATGACTTCTGGTGGGGACAGACTGTGTCTAAGCCACAGCATGTGCCAATGTATCTGTTTCACAGTGAACATAGGTAAGGCTCAGAGAGGTTTAGTGAATAGTACAAGGTCACTCAGCAAGAAAGTAGCACTGCTGAGGATTAGAGTTCATGCCTTCTGATTCCCTTTGAGGGTTCTCTGTAAAGACATCATGCTTTTTTTGTGCAGGCAAAGTCAGACCATTCATCAGCAAATCTTGAGGTCTTAGGTCAAAAGGGGTGGAATTTGGGACCAGGGTCCTTCAGTCTATCAGTATCGCCCCCCTTTGAAGCAGGAGCCTGGCAGCTGCTGGAGCTGAAGAAGAGCAGGAGAGCCAAGTGGTGGGGAAGCTGTGGCTTGACACTGTTGAGCTCAGCTGTCCAGGCAGTCTCTCGCTCTTACCTACCTCTCTTGCACTTGTGCGTGTAAACAGAGGAGGCACAGGCAGCCCTAGCTCTCTGTGGCAAAAGGCCCAATGAGGGGTTTGGGGATGCAAGACAATATTCCAGCTTTCCAGAACAAGATCTTCCAGCTACAATTCCAGCCTTAGAGGAGAATGAGCGGCACAGATGCAGTCAGAAGACTCTGGTTCTGAGGGATGACCCAGCCCAGCCCTCTTCTTTCGATGAACATGCAGGTGGTTTCTGGGCTGATGTCATGCATCTTGGGGACAGCTGGTTTCAATGGGAGCACAGCCGGGACACTGCACATCAACTTTGTGAATTAAACTTACCCTTTGAAGGGGAAGATGGGCTTTGGATCCTGTAGTCATGTCTGCGTATCACAAGTGCCCGGTCTCTGGGAGCTGAGCACGTGCCTGGGGTACTCCTGACCTTCCAGCTCTGCAGGCCTGCACCCATCCTTTGTTCTCTCGCACCCTAACTCCTTGCTCGGGAGCGTGCAGGTGGAGTGCCAAGCAATTCCACAGCTCCACGGCAGTTGCTTCAGGAAAGTAGAGAAGCTGGAGAAATCTCTTCTTGACAGGGTAACACTCGACATTTCTCCAGGTTGCCAACTGGGGGGCCCTGGGGTGCTGCATTAGGAAACGAGCGTCACTTTCCGGATATGCACGTGATTCTGTCCTGCTAGCTCTTTCCACCCCCTCTTTCCCCCTTTTTTTTTTTTGAGACAGAGTCTCACTCTTTTGCCCGGGCTAGAATGAGTGCCGTGGCGTCAGCCTAGCTCACAGCAACCTTGAACTCCTGGGCTCAAGCAATCCTTCTGCCTCAGCCTCCCGAGTAGCTGGGACTACAGACATGCGCCACCATGCCCGGCTAATTTTTTCTATATATTTTTAGTTGTCTGATTAATTTCTTTCTATTTTTGGTAGAGACGGGGTCTCACTCTTGCTCAGGCTGGTTTCGAACTCCTGAGCTCAAACAATCCGCCCGCCTCG
>CAUYSK010082336.1:0-20106 GCA_963575035.1 Avahi laniger
GGTATTTTTCCAGGTTTTGGTTGTTCTGAATAATGCTGCTATGAGCACGCTTTTACTTTTCTTTGCCATTGGTGCATAGGGAACATAATGCACTCATTTCTCTCCATTTCTTTCATGTATATGCCTAAGACTGTAATTATTATCTCATGGGGTAGGTATATGGGGTTTTAGCTTTAGCAGATACAGTTTTGCTATTGTACTTCATATCTTCACAGATATGTTTGAACATGACTCTGCCCTCTACTGTGTGCTCTTACAAGATCGACCATTTTATCATTTATAATTTCCCTCAGTCTCTGGTAACTTTCTTTGTTATGAAGTCTACTTTATCTGATATTAATATAGCCATTCCTGTTTTCTTTTGATTATTGTTTGCATGATATGTCTTTTTCCATCCTTTTCTTCTTATATTTAAAAAGGTATCCTATAGACACAGTATATAGCTGCGTCATGTTTTTAACCCATATTCCAATCTCTGTCTTTCCATTATTGTACTTTGTAGGATCTCCCATTCCCCCATTTTCTTTGTATGTTCTGATCTAAAAACACAGAGTGCCTTGTCGACTCTGTGACCCAGCCAGCTTCACATTTTTTCCCAGCAGGTTTGAACCCATGCCATGATCTTGAATATTTCCAGGCACTGATAAAGATATCTAGGTTGTTGGCCAAAACACTGAAAGAAACTGACCCTAGCCTAGCCCCAAATCACATTTCTTAAACCCACATATAAATTCCAAATCCTGATCCCCTTGGTGCAGACAGATCTATACAGGACATCACTCTCTCTCACTGTCCATCTGAGGATACACTGTAACATTACATAAGTAAGTTCCCCTAATAAGTGCTTTGGATTGATCACCCTTGTATTTCCTGCTTCTTTCTTTGAAATCTCAACTGGTCCCCTTTCAGACAATTCAGGGCATTCCCTTGTCCAGCCACGGGCTTGGCAGGACAAAACATATTTTGGCCATTTACATGTAATGTAATTGTTGATATGTCGGGGCTTAAGTCTGACATCTTATTTTTTGTTTTCTATTGACTTGAATTATTATTTCTGTTTTCTCTTCCCTGCTTCCCTGTGGATTACTAGAACAATTTTTGTAATTCCATTTTGATTCATTTATAGTATTTTTGAATGTCTCTCCTTGTATAGTTTTAATGATTGCTCTAGATATCACATTGTATATGCATAAATTATCACAGTCTACTGATATCATCATTTTACCAGTTTGAGTGAAATATATTAATAGAAACATGACTTCCCTCTATATTCCTTTATTTCCCCATTTATAATTGTTTTAAGTATTTCTTCTACATACATTTAGAACCACATCAGACTGTGTTATAAAATTTGTTTCAACTGTCAAATATAACTTAGAAAACTCAAGAGAAGAAAAGTCTATCTTTTACCCATATTTTGCTTATTTTTACATTTTTTTTCTTCTTGCTGATGTTCCAAGATTCCTTCTTCTATCATTTGCTTTCTGTTTAGAGAAACTCCTTAACCATTCTTTTAGTGCTATTCTGCTGGTGACAAATTATCTTCATTTCCCTTCATCTGAGAATGTCCTGATTTTCCCTTTATTCTTGAAGGATATCTTCAGCAGGTATAGGATTCTGTATTGACAGTTCTTTTCTTTCAACACTTGAAAAATATTGTGCCACTTCCTTCTTGCTTACATGCTTTCTGATAAGAAATCTGCCATCATTCAAATTGTTTCTCCCCTATAGGCAAGTTGTTGTTTTTCTTTTTGCTGCTTTCAAGATTTCATTTTTTTTTTTTTTAGTTTTCATAAATTTAATTATATCCTTCTTGGTGTGGATTTCTTTGAGTTTATCCTATTTGAGGCTTTCTCATCTTCTTGAGTCTGTAGCTAATACCTCTTGCCATATTTGGAAAGTTTTCAACCATTATTTGAGTATTTTTTTTTAATCTCTGTTCTTTTTCTTCTCTCATTCTCCAGTGATATGAATGTTAGATATTTTGTTATAGTCCCACAGGTCCATGAGACTCTGTTCATTTTTTTTTTTCAGTGTATTTTCTGTGTTGTCCAGATTGGGTAATTTCTATTGTTTTGCCTTACAGGTAACTGGTTCTTTCCTCTGTCTGTTCCATTCTGCTGTTGAGCTTGGAAGGATAAATACCAAACAGCTGGGGCAGAGGTTGGGATATGGATCTTGAGATTAGGATGGGAGGCCAAAGGGAATTTGAATCTAATCTGCACTGTTTTATCTTTACGAGGAAAAGAGATTTTTTATGCATTACTGGTGTAATTAAAAATGAATAAATAGGACCAATGTTTGTTTCTCAGTTTGACAAATACACCATGATAACATAAGATGTTAACAATTAGGAGAAACTAGGTGACAAGTATATAGAAACTTTCTGCATTCTCTTTGCAACTTTTCTGTAAATCTAAAATTTTTCCAAAATAAGTTTATTTTTTAAAGGCACTGAAGATAATTGACTGAAATACAAAAAAAGAAAGCACAAATTACAAGATATTTGTATTCCATAGATTCCTATGTAGCCATGAAATATAAATCAATAAAATAATATTCAATCATAAAATGATCCCCAAGACATATAATCAAAAGAAAAAGTAAGTCTCAGAACAACACATATGGTACAATCCCAATCATGTACAAAACAAAATAGAATCCATGAGCATGCCTGGTATATAAATGAATAGAAAATGACATGAATCCATATCCTAAACCAGGCAAACTTCTGTAAAGAGCCAGACAGAAAATATTTTCAGCTTTTTGGGCTATCTGGTCTTTGTCAGAATGATTCAACTCTACCGTTGTAGCAGGAAAGCCGCCACAGATAATATGCATCTGAAAGGGCATGGTTGTGTTCCAATAAAACTTTACTTACAAAAACAATCTGCAGGATAGATTTGGCCTGTGGGTCATAGTTTGCCAACCTCTGTTCTAAACTGTTAGCAGAGTAATGGGTGAATTGTTTATTGCTAAAATAATTTAACAAAAGCTGTATTGATGTATTATTTATATTAAAAATAATATTAATAAAGATAGTATCCTAATGCAGTGCCCGGTATAAACCAGTGTTTCATAAATTTTGCTTCTTCTCCCCTTCTTTGTCTACTACTATCCTACAGCTGAATTCCAGTGTGCTGCATGGTTAACCTGCCAAGTTGTTATTAATACAATACCTTGAACCATGTAAGTCTGAGATTATGAACCAGCTGCCCCACGGAGGGAAAAAAGCAAACGGCAGGTGCCATAGTTTGGCACTGAAATGAGCTCTCCCTTATCTGCTTCCCTCTTTCACAGAGGCTTCAGGGAAGGCCCAGCCAGGTACAGAGATCTCCCAGAAATTTCCAGGCCCTCTCAGGGAGAACGGGCTGAGGAATGTGCTAATTGGCAACCAGGCTGAGTGACAGTTATGTTCGGGAATGATTTGCAAATTGCATTCTCCTAGAGCTTATTAGGGGACTCATTAACAGTACAACAGTACATTACTTTTTGAAATTCTGATCTAAGCAGAAAATTAAAATTATTTGCTAAATGACCTAGTAAAATTGAATAAAATGTGCTGAGAAAATGAAAACTGCAATAGATCATCCTGCAGAATTTGGTTAAAAATAGTATCTTTTTCCTGTCAGTGAAGACAGCATTGTGCCCTTTGTGCAGCCTTGGATGGGCTTGGAGCGTGACTCAGAGACTCAATGATCCCACCTACAGAATGACTCACTTGGCCAGGAGGGCTAAACTCAATGCCAGCATGGGGCTGATGACATGGAACCCACATTCCAGGCTAAAAGCCCAGCATGACCTTCCACCTCCCACACATCCACCCCTTTAAACCACCTAATTCAGGACTCGCCCACTCTTTGTTGCTTCAGCCATTTCAACCACTATGTAACTGACCTCCCTCTCCCCAACTACCCAGTCCAATACGATCCCCACAATTTCTATCAGAACACTCTGTTCAAAATGCAAGTCTCACTTTGTCATACTCCTTATTAGAAAATTTCCAGGAGCAACCCATTGCTCAAAGATCCAAACTCTGCAACAATGGTTCTCAAAATGTGGTCCCCTGACCAGCAGCATCACCCAAGCACTTGTTAGAAATGCAAGTTTTTAACCTACTACATCAGAAACTCTCGGTGTGGGGAATCTGAGTTTTCTCAGCCCTCTAGGTGATTCTGATGCATGTCCAAGTTTGAGAATCACTGCTCTATAGCGTGGCACAAAAGAAATTTTGCAGTCTGGCCTTTATGTTCCTGACTCACTCACTCCCATGCACACTTCCTTCTATCCTACTCAACCACACAGCTTTCCGCCCATCCAAAATGGACTGATGGTTTGCACATGCTGCTCCCTCTGCTGGGAAGGCCTCCCCCTTTGGCTTGGTGAGCATCACATCCTTCAAAGATCCAGCATTAAAATATCAATTTATCTTCTTATTTGACGGGCCTACCTTGCTTGTATCAGTCCCAAAGTTAGCTATTTAGCTGGTCTGAAGAGTGGCCTTTCCTGAGAGCCCCAAGGAGGTAATTTTCTTCCTCATCTGTCCCCACTTAGCTTTCTGTGCTTCCCTTTAATGTCTCTTTGGACTGGCTGCCTTGCTCAGCTGCGAGGGACTGGGGGCCAAAATGACTCTTCCCAGGACCTCGCATTAAACCTGGGAGGGAGTTAGTACTTAGAAAATGCTTGCATGAAAAGGGATCTTATCAACTTGAGTGTACAGGGAAAGTGTCTAAAAATCATTCCAATTCACAGACACATCTGATTTTACATGCTCCAAGAGACAGAATATTCAAAACAGCAAGCTTCCACCTCCCCCCATGGTAGCAGTTTGACTCCATGCCTTGCATACAAATGATCACACTCACACGTGTTTTTAGCATAAGCTAACAGTTCACTTAGCCGGAAAAGATGTCAGTACAAAGGTGTTGCCAACCAGCATAGGCAGGGTTTGCAGCAGCTAAGCAGAGGCCCAGATGTTCTGCAGACATCCCTTCTGGGTATGTGAGGCTCAGGTGATATATTTATCAACCGAAGATGTAGCTGAACTCATTTAGTTTAACAAAAATCAAAATCAACTCTAACAGGAAGCATCTAAACCCATTTAACTCATAATCTCTTTGGGAAACTGATGACCCTCCTGGAGAACATGCCAGGGACATGAACACCAAAACTTCTGAATGAGCACTAACCCCAAACTCTCAATTGTAGGGCCCCAAGAGATGGCCTGGAAGAGATTTTGGGGGCCAAAAACCACAGTCTTAGAACTGAGAAAGAGACCTCAGAAGCCATGGAGTCCAACTTTCAGCTGATACCTAAAATGCCCCAGACAGCATCCTCAACAAGCTTAATGGGAACCAAGGCTCACCACCTTCCCAAAAGTTAACTCAAGGTATGGCATTGTGTCCTGCCTGTCCTGGAATGTCACATTCTTAAAGCCATGAAAGGAACCTTAAATATCATTTAATTTAGTGGCTATTGACCCAAAGATCCCCAATTTGTTGTTATTTCATAAAGATCAAAGAAAATCAAATATTTGCCAAAAAATAAGCCTAACCAAGCTGTTATTTAATACACATTGTATTTCTGGGGAAAAAAATAATCTCTCAAAATAATGGTGCCCACAAAATGGAAAATTGGTTGAAGGAGGCCCATCATAATGATAAACATCATTGACTTAACTTGTCTCCTTTCAGAGATGAGGAAAGCAAGCCCAGAGAGGAGAAGTGACTTGCCCACAGACTCACAGATGGATGGAGTAGCAAGCAGAAAGAACTCAGGTCTCCTGTCTCCCAGCCTGGTGCTTTTTCAACTATACCAGTTCTCATTCATAAAATCAGTGAACCTGTAGGAGAGTGCTTCTCAAAGTGTGGTGCCTGGACCAGTGCATCAGCATCCCCTGGGAACTTGTTAGAAATACATGTTTGAGGGTCCATCCCAGACTTGCTAAGTCAGAAACTCGGGGAGTGGCCCAATGGTTTGTTTTCCAACAAGTCCTTCGGGTGATTCTGATGCACTGAAGAGCTCGAGAACCACTGCCATAGGGAAAGAATACATTTACCACCTGGTATTTCTCTCAGTCCAGATTAAAGGGAGCACCTTGTGGCAGCATTAGATGAGCAAATCAAACGTTGTAATTTGCAAGCAAGATGCCATCTTCGAAGCTTAGTCCAAACTGACTACCTGAACAAATGTCCCCTCTATTATATTCGTGGTTGTGACAGTTAAATGTATAGGTCAGCTTGGCTGGGCCATGGCACCGAGGTATTTGGTCAAACACCAGTCTGGATGTTGTGAAAGTATTTTTAGATGAGATTGACATTTAAATCCATAGACTCTGAGTAAAGCAGATTACCCTCCATAACGTGGGTGTATCTCATGGAGAATTCCCTAAGATCAGTTGACAGAGGAAAAGAAAATAGCCCTGGTTTACAGATGGTTCTGCACGATATGCAGGCATCACCCAGAAACGGACAGCTGCAGCACTGTGGCCTCTTTCTGAAGCATTCCCAAAGGACAGTGGTGAAGGAGGACTCTCTCAGTAGTCATAACTTCAAACAGTGCATCCAATTGCTCATTTGACTCAGAAGGAGAAATGGCGAGATGTGTGATTAATTACTGATTCATGGGCAGTGCGGTCAATGGTTTGACTACATGGTCAGGGACTTGGAAGGAACAGGTTGGAGAATTGATGACAAGAAGGTCTGGGGAAGAGGTATGTGGATAGACCTCTCATAATTCGCCAAAAAAAAGTGAAAATATTTATGTCCTACATGAATGCTCACCAGAGGGTGACCTCAGTAGAGGAGGATTTTAATAGTCAAGTGACCTATTTGTGGACACTAATCAGCCTCTCTGCCAAGACACCTCTGTCATTGTCCAGTTGGCTCATGAACTAAGTGGCCATGGTGGCAGAAAGTTGAACTAGAAGTCCATTGAACTAGAAGTTAAAACTGTTGGCTGCTTTGGGCTTCTCTTGCCTCTGAATCAACAAGCAAAGAAGGAGGTTACTGTACTGGCTGGGGTGATTAATCCTGACTACCAAGGGGAAATTGGATTACTATTCCACAATGGAGATAAGGAAGAGTATGTCTAGAATACAGGAGATAACTTAGGGCATCTCTTAGTATTACCATGCCCTGTTATTTAAGTCAGTGCAAAATAACAGTCCAATCTGGGAAGAACTAATAACCCAGACCCTTCAGAAATAAAGGTTTGGTAAAAAGCCACTACCAGCTGAGGTGCTTGCCAAGGGCAAAGGGAATACAGAATGGATAGCAGAAGAACGTAGTTATAAATACCAGCTGTGACCATGTGACTAGTTTCAGAAATGAATACTGTAATTATTTTGAGCATTTCTGCCTAATTTTATCATGAATATGTGTATGTATATTAAGCAAATTACCTTTGTTTTCTTCCCTGTTTTATCCCTTTAACATATAAGATGTGTTGACTTTATATCACAGTATTTACATATTCTTAAATTTATATCATAGTATTTAAGTTACAGGATATCAAGGAGAAAAGTAAACATCATTCAAAGCTTTTGCATCTTCTTCTGGAGAAAGGGTTAGTGTGCTTTCAGTTGTGCACGCGAAAGTTGTACTATATTAGTCAGAAGCAGTTTTTGTCTTTATTTAGAGATTAAGTATGACTCAAGGAAATGCATATGGGTGGAAGTTGGTAAGGGTGAACTTGTAATGGTTAATTTTATATATCAACCTGGCTAGACCACAGTACACAGACATTTGGTCAAGTACCACTCTGGATGTTACTGTGAAGGTATTTTTTAGATGAGATTTACATTGAAATTAGTAGATTTTGGGTAAAGTAAATTACCTTCTGTAATGTGGGTGGGCCTCATCCCAACAGTTGAAGGCCTTAAGAGAAAACGGACTGAGGTTTCCTTCCTTCTGAAAGCAGAAGGAAGTCTGCTTTCAGACTGTCTTTGAACTCAAGCCGCAACATCAACTCTTCCCTGGGTCCCCAACCATTGGCCTACCCTCCAGGTTTTGGAATTGCCAGCCCCTACAGTCATGTGAGCCAATTCCTTAAAATAAATTAATTTTAAAAATACACATACAATGGCCGAGCGCGGTGGCTCACGCCTGTAATCCCAGCACTCTGGGAGGGCGAGGCGGGCGGATCGTTTGAGCTCAGGAGTTCGAGATCAGCCTGAGCAAGAGTGAGACCCCATCTCTACCAAAAATACAAAGAAATTAATTGGACAGCTAAAAATATATAGAAAAAATTAACCGGGCATGGTGGCACATGTCTGTAGTCCCAGCTACTCGGGAGGCTGAGGCAGTAGGATCGCTTGAGCTCAGGAGTCTGAGGTTGCTGTGAGCTAGGCTGACGCCACGGCACTCACTCTAGCCCGGGCAACACAGTGAGACTCTGTCTCAAAAAAAAAAAAAAAATACACATACATACACACACATCCTATTGGTTCTGTTTCTCTGAAGAATCTTAATACACTGAGAGATGACCATCTATCCTTGGCCAGATGCCCCCAGGCCTGGAAATACCATCTCTCTAAGATATTCTTGCCTCTATTGGAAAGTTCTTAGGTTAGAAAGTTTTTCTATAAGGTTAACAAAGATCTTAACCTCCATCCTCCACCTATCTCGGCCTTGCACCCTCTGGGTGATCACACAAGCCCTGCAAACCTCACATTCAATGAGGCCTTCAAGATAACTGCTCCATGGCTCCCCGGTCCCATGGAATATCACTCACTGGGAAAAAGTTGTCAAGCCTGTGCCCAAATAATCTCCCTTTCTGGGGTGTTCTTTAAGGAAAGTGTGGGTAGAAGGAAGGAGGGAGGGAGGAAAGGAAAAAAAATAGGAGGAAAAGGGGAAAGAAGGAAGAAAGGAAGATGGAAATGCTTTTCAAATACCTGCTAAGTATTTTGCACGTAATCCACAAAACAGTACTGTGAAATTGGTATTATTCTCCATCACTGCAAAAATTAGGAAACAAAAGATCCATGAGGTAAAGTAAATCAGCAGTGGCCATCTTCAGTGTTGACTCCCTTCTCAGGAGGTCCCTCCCCCATCGTGGCAAGACCACCAGCAGCAGTTTCCAATGGGCAGCCTGGTAGCTTAATCAGTGGGCTCAGGAAAGATCTGGGAATTGTTCTCATTGTTCTAGCTTAGGTCACATGCTCATCTCTGAACCAATCACTATGGCCAGAGGAATGTGATGCTTTGATCGGCTAAACCAAGATCATGTGCTCTTGCCTAGTCCAGAGGGTGAGAGCAGCCTCAGATGAATGGAGAGAGGAGGCAAGATGCTGTTAGCAGTGGAGGAGGGAACGAATGCTGGAGAAACAGAAAAAAATGAGGAACAATGGAATCATGATCTGAACAAAAGGGATTCCTGTAAACACAGTGAATGTCTCCTTCTACCTGGTAAGCTTGTTCTGTTTAAAATGTCATATATATAAATACTGCACACTGAATTATTAAAGTGTAAAAATAATTGTTAAGAATTAGCCAGAAAGGGAAGGTCTTGGGAAGTTCCAACTAGCACAAATTTGTTATTAGCATCCACGGTTCTGATTTGAAGTGCCAAACTTGCATTGTTCTCTTCACAGAGGTGGGCTAGGACACATCCCCTGTCCCAGGAGGAAGCTCTGGTCTTTGAGGCTCTTTCTTAGTTATTCTCCCCATGTTTATAATCACTTTTAGAAACTCATTTCCTTAATTTCTCAGATATTTCCAAGATGTTTCATTGATTAAAGCTCATTGACATTGCCTGTTCCTCCATGCCCAACATTAGCTCAGTTACGACCTCCAGCATCAGCCAGCTCTCACAGAAGGAGCCTTTACAGCTCCAATGCACAGCCTAAAATACATTTTACAGAAACCCCAATCTCACCCAACACCAATTACTCATATCTAGTTACCATACATTTAAAAAGTAATTTCAGGCCAGGCGCAGTGGCTCACACCTGTAATCCTAGCTCTCTGGGAGGCCGAGGCCGGCGAATTGTTTGAGCTCAGGAGTTTGAAACCAGCCTGAGCAAGAGCGAGACTCCATCTCTACTAAAATTAGAAAGAAATTAATTGGACAACTAAAAATGTATACAAAAAAAAGTTAGCCAGGCATAGTGGCACATGCCTGTAGTCCCAGCTACTCGGGAGGCTGAGGCAGGAGGATCGCTTGAGCCCAGGAATTTGAGGTTGCTGTGAGCTAGGATGACGCCACAGCACTCTAGCCCGGGCAACACAGTGAGACTCTGTCACAAAATAAATAAATAAATAAATAAATAAATAAATAAATAAATAAATAAATAAATAAAAAGTAATTTCACAACTTAGAACAGTTAAAACCACACAATTCCTAGTATTATGAACACATTTTTACTAACTTTTGGCTAAGAACAATCATGCTTCATCTTAGAATTCCCTCTGGGCTTAAGTAGAAAACAACTTTATAATTCTGGATTCATTCTTGGGTTTTAAAAAAGCGTTCTTGGCATATTCTGGGTCTAGCATTTCAGAGCTTCAGAACAGGTTGACAACTAAAGCCCTTACAGAGACTTCTATTTAATCTTTCCTTTTGCTAAAATCTGAAGCTTTGTAAATTCCTACTTAAAATGTAGACAAGAGAAGGCATTGAATACCTTCTGATTACTCCCTCTCAGCTCCCTTGCCTCATATTTTCTTTGAACAAATTCAAAGAGAAAATGAAGGAGAATGGACCAACCATATTTATTCCATCATTCATTCAACAGATTTTTTTTGAGTGGCCACTGTGTATCAGGCACTGTGGTGGATAGTGGCTGTATGATAGTGAGCAGGAAAGATTCTCTCTATCCTCATAAGGTTTATGGTCTAGTACAGGGATCAGCTGACTGCAGCCTGTAGGCCACATCTGGCCCAACCCCTGTTTTTGTATGGCCCACAAGATAAGAATGTTTTTATATTTTTAAATTGTTCGGAAAAAAAGAATATTTTGTGACACATGAAAATTACATGAAATTCCAATTTCAGTGTCCATAAAGTTTTATTGAAACACAGCCATGCCCATTAATTTACCTATTTCTCTTGGCCACTTTCACATAGTGGCAGAGTTGAGTATTTGCAACAGAGACCATGCAGACGGCAAAGAACAAAATGTTTACTGCCTAGCCCTTTACAGAAAGAATTTGCCGATCCCTGGTCTAATGGTAAATGGGAGAGGGAGTGAGAAGAAGATAGCTATCTCCTCACTGTGGAATGGAATCTCTCTCCCAACCATTAGGTGGAAATGCCATCCACTACACTTATTTTTGCAGTAAGTGGTCCAAAACACTCATTTTTCAGTCAAGGTTTTTGCTGGTTGCTGCTTCTCCTCTTTAAACTGGCTTTACCCATGGAAAACCACTCCCTCCTTGTCCATTAGCTAATCAACAATTGACCTCCTCCATCACCCATTCAGACCCCCTTTGTCCTTCCAGACCATACTGAGGGCCACCTATTTCTGGAGATATTTGATCAGGATCTTAGCAACCTGAACTACTATGACCAATTCCAAAAGACACCTCAGGCAGCCCAGCCCACAATGATCTCCTCCATCTCTGAAGTCCTATGACATTGCTAATGATGTCATTTACTACTTAACAGCTATTTCCTGCCTTATCTTCTTAAGAGAGTGAGTTCTGGCAAATGTACCTTACCTATTATTATATCTTCTATGAAACAGTGGATGCACAGTTTCTTAATTCATTAGTTGTATGTATAAGCAAGAGCAAAGTATGGGTTAAAGATTCATCCTAGAGACAGAAGAATTCAACCCATGCTCTAGTCTTGCCACCTAACAACTGCAACATTCTCTCAGCCTTTGTTTCCATTGCTCTGAAATGGGGACAATGGCTCCTCTTTCACTAGTTTGTGTAGGAATAACTTAAGAACAACAGTTCTCACCTGGAGGATTTGTCAAAACACAGATTGCTGGGCCCCATGCCCAGAGATTCTGATTTAGTTATTGTAGCATCAGACCTGAGAATTTGGATTGCCTGATACTGCTGGTCCAAGGACCTCACTTTAAAAACCACTGCTTAACATAATGTAGTGAAGAACACATAAAGGATGCATTCTGATTCTCTTGTAAAGAAATGATGTTCATGAGGATGACAACAGTGATGGTGACAGTGATGATTATAATGATAGTAATAATACTCACAAAATTTCTACAACTTAAGTTTTTCTATCAAAGTAGTTTCAAATTCATTCAGACATTAGGAAGGTGGGATGCTTTCTGCATAACCACATGAAAAAAATTGATGTACTTAATTCTGTCACATGAGTCAGCAACAATTTTACCAGCAGAAAATATGACTATATTATATGCATGCAGGTTTCTGCATCTCGAAAAAATAACAATACATAAAACACTCCTTTAAAATTGCATTTTTAAACTTCCCATTAATATTTATTGTTTGTTCTTTTTTGACTCAGTTTAAAGAAAATTTACAGGAGAAAAAGTTGAAATTGAGAAAGTTGTATTCTAAGCCCTTGATGTTATTGATGACTAGGGAAAAGGCCTCTGTGATGTGATTTTGGTGTTCCCTGTGGGCATAGTTTGAGAACCACTGGCACAGCATAATTATGCCAAGCCAGTGTTGCAGGCTGAGTTCTGTGGGACATGGCACCTTGGCAAGGCCACCATGGTGTTGGTTTGATCCACCACACTGCAGGATGGGAAACAGAAAACAGACTGGATGCTGCACGACTGACCACACACATGTAACTCACAGGGGCCAGATGCTGTTTTTTTACTTTCCACTGGAAAATGCAACCGCCAAGGAAAGGAATATCTTTATTTTAGTTGGCCAACATTTTTCCTCCCTATTGGAAAGTTTTTTTAATGCAGTGTTTATAGCAAAAAATATTTCCATTGATTGAGCCCACTATGCACCTGATGGAAATTACCTTAATGCATTTTCTCTCTTCTTCACAACAACACCGTCATCTGTTTGTTATATGTCCCATTTTAGAGTGAACAATAGAATCTACTTGGTAAGATTAAACGAGATAATGCATGTAAAGTGCTTAACTCAGCAGAGCACATAGTAAAATGCTTGATAAATGCTTGTTCTGGTTCTTATTGATTTCGAAGGGGAGAAGGATTCACAATTGTTTGTATAAACAAGAGCATATTCAAATTTAGCCCTATAACAGTATATTGGACTGTTCCTAGTTGCCCCTACAGGTTTAGTCTCCCACCTTCTCTTGTGCCAGGAAAGCTGAATTCTGTGACTATATCAAGCCACCTTGCCCTCTGGCTTCTGTTGGGTTTGGGCAACGGGGTGCGCCTGCAGGAGCTACAAGGAAGGGATGAGAGTGAGGTCACAGCTTTCTTTTCCCAGACTCTCTATGCCGAGAGCTGAAGCTGACCATGTTGCTGGGCTGAGGTTCATTCCTACTGTCAGGCAGCCCTCTCCCTACAGTGCAATCTATGGCTGTAGTAACCACTACCCTCCTCCTTCCTCAATTCCCCCAATTCCCTCTCCCCATTACTAACCCCAGGATATGACCTATTCCTTGTGATTTCTTTATACACTTCCCACATATTTGGAAAGAATCACTTTCTTCAACCCTCTTCAAGTTGCCCAGTTTGTCATTGGTTTCCCACTAGGACCTAACTGATGCATAACACAGAAGTTCCTAGACTTCCGTGTTAGTTGATACTTCTCCATCGACAGCATCCTTAGTGTCTCCATAATTTTTTTCATGGGAGCACTAACATGATGAACAGAAATACCTAACAATTATGTTTATCAAGTAGTCAGTCAGGTACAAACAATTTAATAAGTATTTATGTACTGACATAACTTAGTAGCTGATTTTAAAAATAATACAAATATAGTGTTTCTACATGCTAATAGCGCACTATCTGAAAAAGAAATCAAGAAATCAATTCCATCTACAAGAGCTACAAAAAAATAAATAAAATGCCTAGGAATAAATTCAACCATTATAGAGGGGAAAGAGCTCTACAATGAAAACTATAAAATACTGATGAAAAAAACTGAAGAAAACACAAATAAATGCAAAGACATCCCATTCACAGATTAGAAGAATTAATATTGTTAAAATGTCCATACAACCCAAAGCAATCTATATGTTCAATGCAATCTCTAACAAAATACCAATGATGCACTTCACTGACACAGAAAAAAAAAATTCTAAATTGCATCTGGAACCACAGAAGACCCCAAATAGCCAAAGCAATCTTGAGCAAAAAGAACAAAACTAGAGGCATCACACTATCTGACTTTAAAATATTCTACAAACCTATAGTAACCAAACAGCATGATACTGGCATAAAAATAGACACATAGACCAATGGAATAGAATAGAGAACCCAGAAATAAAACCACATATTTACAGCCAACTGATTTTTGACAAAAGTGCCAAGAACACATTGGAGAAAGCACAGTCTTTTCAACAAATTGTACTGGGAAAACTGGATATCCACATGGAGAAGAATGAGACTAGACCCCTATCTCTCACTACATACAAAAATCAACTCAAAATGGATTAAAGACTTAAAATATAAAACCTGAAACTATAAACTGCTAGAAAAAACATAGGGGAAATGCTCCATGACATTGGTCTAGGCAAGGATTTTTTGAAGAAGACCTCAAAAGCACAGGTGACAAAAGCAAAAATAGACAAATGGGATTTCATCAAAATAAGCTTCTGTACAGCAAAGGAAACAATCAACACAGTGAATAGAAAACCTATAAAATGGGAGAAAATATTTGCAAACTATACATCTGACAAGGAGTTAATATCAAGAATATGTAAGAAACTAAAACAACTCAACAGCAAAAAAATAATCTAATTTAAAATGGAAAAAAGACCTGAATGGACATCTCTCAAAAGAAGATATATGGATGGCCAACAGGTATATGAAAAAATGTTCAAAATCATTATGACTAGGGAGATGCAAATTAAAATCACTATGAGGATATCTTAGAATGACTGTTATCAAAAAGATAACAAATGCTGGTGAGGATGTGGAAATTAGTGCAAATTAGTACAGCTGCTATGGAAAACAGTATGGAGGTTCCTCAAAAAATTAAAAATAGAACTACCATATGATCCAGCAGTCCCACTACTGGGTATATAACCAAAAGAAATGGAATCAGTATGTTGAAGACATATATACCCTACCATGTTTATTGCAGCACTATCCATAAAGGCCAAGATAGGAATCAACCCAAGGGTCCATCAGTGGATAAGTGGATAAATTAAATGTGGTATATTTACTCAGTGGAATACTATTCAGCCATAATAAAGAATGAAATCTTGTCATTTGTGCAACATGGATGAACCTGGAAGACATTTTTAAGCGAAATACAGCAAATACTGCATTATATCATTCATATGTGGAATCTTAAAAAGCTGATCTCATAGAAGTAGAGAGTAGAATTGTAGTTGCCAGAGAGACTGGGAAAGGGAGAGAAAAAAGAGATAGGAAGAGATTGGTTAACTGGTACAGGGTCACAATTAGATAGGAGGAATAAGTTCTGGCATGCTCTTGTGCAGAGAGTGATTACACTAAAAATATTGTATGGTATATTTCAAAATAGCTAGGAGAGAGGATTTTTGACTGTTTGAGATGATGGAAATGATAAATACCCTACTTTGATCATTACGCAACATACGTATATATTGAAATATTTCCCTGTACCCCCTAAACATGTACAATTATTATGTGTCAATTGAAAAAATAATGCACATAAATTGAAAGAAAAAATATTTTTATTTCATTCTCAAATAATTCTAATTACTTAGTTATGGGATGTGTGTACCTGTTGGGCACTACACAACTTCTCAAACCTTGGAGTCAGATTGTGCACCACAACCCTCACGATGTGCTCTACACTTATTTACATACCATACTTGACTTTTATCACACCAATGACTGAAAACCCAGTTTTGCAAAAGATATAATGGTACCAAAAGGGACCATCTAATATTAATCTAATATTGAAACTGTGAACTACCTTGAGTTTGTAGTTAGCACAATGTCCACAGGATATCAAGTTTCCCTCAAAACATTTAAAATATCTGACAAAAAATATATATATATCTGACAGTACACCTCTGAGTTTGCTGTGGTGCTCTGCGGCACCTTGGCATACAGTTTGGGAACTGCAGACATAGCGTCATTCTCACTCTCTTGCATTCTGGTATGCTTTTTTTGAATAGGAAAGAAAAAGTTGTAGCCAACTTGACAGAAATTGTACCAGGGAATGTCTCAACAGGGGGCGATAAAAGGTTGTGAATAGCTGGATTCGGGTCATCTGTATAAGAGAGCTACTCTGGCTGGCTGACCTTGTCCATTGAATATGACTTCTCATTATCCTCCTGCATCTGACCTTGGCTCTCAGTCCTGGAAGTACCCCCTCCATCCCCATTTGGGGCCAGTTAGGCTCTCTCCTCAATCTACAAGAGAAGCTAAAGTGGTTACAGCCCTGTCCTTCCTCCATATGTCTGTCTCTCTATAAGAAAAGCCAAGCAACAACTTGGCTCTTGTATTCACTGTTCTGAACTCTATTTTTCTCTCGGTCTCTTATCTCCTATGTTCAAAGCCAATGTCTATTACCACTTTGCAGCCAACATGGCCAGAAATGAAAGATTCTGTCATTATTTTCCCTACATAACAAATCACAACACTGCTTTATCCCATTCCATGATTGCCTCTGTTTCAAGACTCATTGTTTCTAACTATCAGAGGCACATATGAATTCCCTCTTTATGCCTTTTCTCTTCCATTGCCTGCAAACACTTAGCCATTTATTCATTTTTATCAACACAAACATCGGTAACACTTCAGAATAATCGGCTCCTCTATGATAGCTCATTTATTATTCATTGCAATAACCTTCAACTCACTCCACATCCATAAAGCAGAGAGAGAACCAGCTCAGCTCTCCCACATGTGGGCTGGATGTGTACTCTCAGAGCTGCCACGGAAAGTCCTCTGCCCATGGCACAGGCAGGATGCCCGGACCCTGCTGTGCCCATCACACACCCTAAGATTTTTTGGAAAGTGCCTGAAATCAATCAGGCTCTCTAGGGCTCATGGCAAATCTCCCCTCAGATTCCCCATTGCTTCCACTAAGAAGAGGCTGAAAAGAGAGGGGGGTTTTATGTCAGACAGCCTAAGTTTGAATCCCCGCTGTGCTGTTCACAAGCAGGTGACTTAACCTCTAGGAGGCTTAGTTTCTCCATCTGCAAAATGATGCTATTACCTACCTCAGAGGCTTGTGATACAGTGAGTAAACAAACTATAGGAACTGCATAATGCCAGCCCATGGAAGGTGCTTTGCTGTCATTAGACACCATGAGTCCTCTCCCACACTGTAGCTCAGCTTAGAGGCTTTGTAGCAACAGAGGGAGGCAGCAAAGAACTTGCACAGATGGACTTTCAAGCTAGACACTGGGTTTATTGGAACAGTTTCTTTACTTCCTGGGTCAGTGTTCTTGCACAAGTTACTTAAAACTCTCTAAGCCTTCATAAAAGGAAACTGATAATAACACTCCTGTGAGGATTAAATTAATTCTTGAGCATGGACAACATTAACACATTGCCTGGGACATGCTAAGTACATAGCAAACACTCATAGAGCTGTTTTCCCAACCATTTGCTAAAATTCCAGGCCACATCAGTCTGGGAGTAGAAATGGGTGACAGTCTGACCTACTGGGGTATTTCTTTTGCTTTGACTATATATATAATACTACTGAAGGACATTCAGGCCCTTAAAACCTCCCTAGTACTGGGGGTGTTCTGGGAATTACATCCAGGCATCTCAGCTGCCTCCTATTTCAGCTCTTTCTCTAGCTGCAGGTGGGGTCTGCTATAGAGAATTCCAAGGCTAGCAGAGCCCCACAGAGGGGTGCAATGTTGCCCTGACACAGACTTCTGCCTAGAAGCCCCATTGTTGCCAGAGCTGTGTGGCAGGGAAGGTGTTCCCCAGGGGTAAACCACCAGCACAGCACTTCCCACACATGGGGGAGACTCCTGTGCCTTCCCCATTGAGCCACATGGTGGTGCACAGGCACCTAAGAGAACCTTCTCTTGTTCCCAGCATCTCCCAGGGTTCAGGTGAGCCTCCCACTTCAGGGCAGCCTGCCTGTGTTCTGTCCTCTCCTCCATCCCTGTCTCTGCTACTTTCTGCTGATCCCAGGGCAATGGGTTCTCCACTCCCCCCGCCAAAAAAAAAAAGTTGGTATCCATGTGAGTAACACACAGACAGGCAGGGTGAGGCATTGCAGAACATGGAGGGGAAGGAGAATTTGAAAGCAGGACTAGCATGGATCACTGAAAAAAGACAAATGTCGGCTCTCTCCCCAGGCAGCCCCCATTTCTACTTCTGGCCAGTCTTGGCAGGTTGGGCAGAGGATGCCCTGGGACCATCACAGGCCACTCCCATGATAAGGTTGCTCAAACCTAGAAGGTATTTGGAGGAAAAGAACCTGCAGCTTCCACAGTCTCATTGTGAGATGTGAAGGAAGGGGCTGTATTTGTTCTCTGTTGCACAAAACAAGTCACCCTAACACTTAGCAGCTCGAAACAACAAAACCCTACTATTTCAGTTTCTGAGGGTCATGACTCCCGGCATGGCTAACTTGGGTCCTCTGCTTCAGGTACTCTGAGAAGACTTCAATCAAACTGTCGCTCAGGGCTGTGGTCTCATTTGAAGGCTCAACTGGAGAAGGATCCACTTCTAAGCTCACTTGCCCAGTTGCTGGCAGGATCCGTTCCTCACTGGCTGTTGGCCAGAGGCCTCCCTCAGTTCTTTGCACATAGGCCTCTCCACAGGGCAGAACGTGTTAACTGACTCTCCTCAGAGCAAGTAAGCAAGAGAATAAGAAAAAACGAGCACCCAAGGCAAAAACCTCATTTTTTTTAGCATGTATGATCTAATTTTTTTCTTTTATTCTTCACACGTGATAGGTGGTAATAATACCAACTTTACAGCATTGTGTGTGAGAAATTAAATAAGATAACTCAAGGGAAGAGCTTAGCATAATATCATGGGTGCTCAGTAATAGTTAGGTCACTTTCCACATCCCAAGTCACAAGGGGCCTGGCCAGGAAGTCCAACTCCAGGAGAAATGGCTGAATGCCGTCAACTCTAGAAGATTTCTGTTTCCCTTATGGCACAATATGTTCACAACCTATCTCAGAAGCAACATTCCATCACTTTTGCCGTATTCTATTTGTTAGAGGTGAGTCAGTAGGCCTGCCCCACTCCCAAAGGAGGTGATCCATGAGGGCCACTGTAAGCTGTCTCCCACAAGGGTAAAAGGAAAGCAAAATCACATGGGCCCAGGGCATCTAAAGAGTGTTTTCATAGGCAGCAGGAGTGACCTCTTGGACTTCTCAAAGTCCCAATGATATAGTCCTCCTAGAATACCCACCCCTCCTCTATTCAGTTCCCTGGCCTCAGGCAAAGCTGGGTTCAACCTCCAGCCTTGCCACTCCCTAGCTGTGTGCTCTTGGGCATGTTATTTAACCTCTCTAAGCTATAATTCCTTATTCTGTAAAAAGAAACTCAAAACAGAGCCTGCCTCATTGGATTGCTGTTAAGATAAAATAGACAATGCTCACAAAGAGATGGGCACAGTGCCCTGCAAAGAGAAAGCATTTAATAAATAATGATTATTGGCAGGACGCGGTGGCTCAGGCCTGTAATCCTAGCTCTCTGGGAGGCTGAGGCAGGTGGATTGCTTGAGCTCAGGAGTTCGAAATCAGCCTGAGCAAGAGCAAGACTCCGTCTCTGCAAAAAGCAGAAAACTTAGCTGGGCATCGTGGTGCAGGCCCATAGTCCCAGCTACTCGGGAGGCTGAGGCAGGTGGTTCGCTTGAGCCCAGGAGTCTGAGGTTGCTGTGAGCTTGGATGATGCCTTGGCACTCTAGCCCGGGCAACACAGTGATACTTTGTCTCAAAAAAAAAAAAAAAACAAACAAAAAAACCCCACAGCTGTGGGGTCAGAAAAGGAAATGGCCGTAAGTGGTCGTGAAGTCCGACCATCCCCACAGCCAGCCCTGTTCACGGGAAAGAGCACCACGCACAGATTGCTGGTTCTGCACATTCTGTG
>CAUYSK010082337.1:0-28503 GCA_963575035.1 Avahi laniger
CCAATTAATTTCTTTCTATTTTTAGTAGAGACGGGGTCTCGCTCTTGCTCAGGCTGGTTTCGAACTCCTGAGCTCAAACAATCCACCCGCCTCGGCCTCCCAGAGTGCTAGGATTACAGGCGTGAGCCACTGCGCCCGGCCAACACATCTATTCTTTATGATGAAGCTTAAACAATATAAGGCAAAATGAAGCTAGTTTTTATTTTTTCATAAAACTTTTGACATTAAAAGATGCCTTCTCAAAAACATGATGGTACTTACATATGTCATTTTTATGTATCTGTTTCAAAGTTTACATTTTATGTAAAAATAGATATAAATAATTGTTTACAAGTATGATTAATTGGTGTATGCACATACCATTTCAGTTTTAACAAAGGATTTAGAAATGAGGTGAAGATTATTTTAGCTATCTTATACGTGCAAATGGAATTTAAACCCCGAAAGTTCAAGTGTATTTTTGAAGGAAAATTAAAACATAATAGCATTTCCAATGATAGATCTCCCTCCCTTCCTCTTGAGATTGTCCATTATTTTTAAAAAGCATGTATTAAGCTTGGGTTTTTTTTTTTCTCAAAACATTTTAATGTAATCAGTGAATGTTGCCTTAGCCTTCTTGACACATGGCTTATTTTCTGTGAAGTAGATAACTTTTCTTGCAGGTTATAGTGTTTCAGAAATCTATTTCATTGAAAGAGGAATGTAATGCATGTTAAGTAATTATTGTTTTTTTTTCTCAGGTTTTCAGGACAAAGGTTTCCTAACTGAATAAAAATCTTGAACAGATTTGTTAATTTCTTGCTTTTTTCCCCTCTCCCCTGGTAGGCATTTCAGGGACAGTTGGATTGTTTGGCTGTATCAACGATTCAAGCTTTGACAGCAGTAATGAACAAGTCTCCAGGTGCTAAGGTGAATGAACCATATATCCCCCAAGCTTTAAGATGTTGTCTTAGTTGTACTAATTTTCACTATATAAATCCTGAAGCAATATATGAAAGTATATAATACTTATGGTTTAACACCTGAAATGAAATAGTTCACAAAATAATATCATCTTAGCATAAGGATTAATATACTAATGTTCACTTATACTGCTAGTAATTTTAAAGACAAATAAATCCCTGTGGACACTACTTTAGGATTTTAAATGACATTGATGATTGAACTGCAAACTAATAGGGATTGACAATGTTGGTCAAAGAATGGGACAATAGTACTGGCGTTGAAATGTTGAAATGATCATTTTAAGTGATTCTATGGTTAGTGAATTTAAGAAATTATGTTTTATATTATAGTTTTTCTTCATTAATAAAATAATCATTATTTAGTCAGTTTATGGCTGCATAGAATATGAACATTTTTCACATATGAATAGCCTATCAGTTCGGGACTTGTTTTTCCAGGTTGTGTGGCCATGGGAATTCTGCTTCTTTGTAGTCACTAACCCGTAGGGTTTTCTGTCCCTTCTCATTCTCTACCATTGACTGTTCTGCTGTCCACTTATGTTGGTAGTTACCTTACATGCTGATAGTTACCTTATTGGTTGTTGTCAGAATTAGTGAGATCATCTGTGTACAGTGGTTAGCCTAGTGCCAGGCAGATGCTAAGTGCTCAATAAATGTCAGTGACGGTTATTATTATTACCACTTTGTGCTTTTATTTTCCATGTCTAATATACTTCATGCCTTGTCTTTCTGGTACCAGAAATGAATTTATTATTCCCCGTTCCTTGAGTCATGCCTTCAGTTGTATTCCTTAGTTTCCATTTGTTCGTTTTAGGAGACTGTAACTTTTGCTTGAGAAATGTTAATGTAACTCATAGTTAGGTTACTATTGAATAGGCTTTTACATCTTTTACAGTCTGGCTTATGACTTTAATCTCCATTTAATAGTAGTTTCTATAAGGAGGAAATCATTTTAACTTCTGAGTAATTGGTTTATGATTATAATGGACCACCTGTACTGTATTCAGAAATTCAAACTTAAAAGATGTTCAGGTCTCTTTAAAAGATAATTTTTTTGACTATGTAATATCTTACATGGTTTAAAATTCAAAAGGTTATTTAACAAAAATACCCTTTTTGTTAAAAAAAAGATTTCCTTCCTATCCTTGACCTATAATCAACCCAGAAGCAACCAGTCTTACTGGTTTTATTTAATCCTTTTGATATTTTAGTGAGTGTATATATTTCTACCTAATTTAATGGGCCAATTTAATATGTTCTAGGTTTTTTGATTGTCTTTATATTTCACTTCATGGCTTTGGGTGCCCACTCGTTCAAAAATACATGTGATGTAGGGACTTCCTAAAATGAACTTGGTGCTCCGGATAATTCAGGCCATTTAGATACAAAATAGCAGAGAGAAAACTTTTTGTACTCAGTTTCTTTCTAGCCACCACTCAAAATTGCCAGAACTCTTTAATCTAATCCTTTGAGGTTTATGTCTGACTCCTCTTACCCTCAAAGTCTCATTTTCCCTATTTTCGTTTTGACTTCACCTAATACTCTACTAATTACAAATCAAGTGAAAAAAGTAGAGGAAGTGTCATGCCCTAATCTGCAAATAATATAATAATTTTATAATACACAGTTAATGCTAATTTCATTTTTTTTTTTTACATTTTGGTAGATTATTGTAACTTTATTATTCTAGAAAATATATGGATTCTGTTTTAAGATGAAAGCATGTGACTTAAGAAAACATGAAATTCATAATATTTTTATTTAATGTTAAGTTAATTAGCTTAAATGGGTATAGTTCACTATTTTTAATATTCCAACAAATTTAGTTTTTGAAAATGTGCTTTGATATACTGTTTTCTCCTTCTAGGAAGTATTTAAAGAAAGAATTGGTTACACACATATGTTTGAAGTATTAAAATCCCTGGGTCAGCCACCACTGGAACTACTTAAAGAACTTATGAATATGGTGAGTTTTTAATCTTTATTAAAAGAAGTTCCATTATCTCCATTTCAAAAATGGCAACTAACCTTTTGTCTTTTATGTTGCTTTCCAGGCTGTAGAGGGTGACCACACTTCGGTTGGGATTTTGGGCATTAGTAATGTCCAGCCTCTCTTGCTTCTTATCCAGTGGCTTCCAGAACTAGAATCCCATGATCTGCAAATCTTCATCTCTGATTGGCTAAAAAGAATTTGTTGTCTTAATAGGCAGAGTCGGACTATTTGTGTCAATGCAAACATGGGAATTAGAATCATTGAAACACTTGACTCCCATTCTTCTCTCCATCGAACTTGTGCTGAAAACTTGATTGCAATCCATGGTTCCTTGGGGAGTCATTCAGTGAGCTCAGAAGAAATCCGTCGACTACTACGATTGCTGAGAGTGGATGAATCTGAATGTGTTCACCCTTACATCACTCCTGTGACTCGAGCAATCCTGACAATGGCCCGAAAACTAAGTCTAGAGAGTGCACTGCAGTATTTTAATTTGTCACATAGTATGGCAGGAATTTCTGTGCCTCCCATACAGAAATGGCCAGGGTCTGCCTTTTCTTTTAATGCTTGGTTTTGCTTAGATCAGGATCAGTTATCTCTTGGCATTGCTAACAAAGGAGGAAAAAGAAAACAATTGTACAGGTACTGGTCCAAGTTATGGAATATAGATGAATACTGTCATAACAATATATGCTATGATTCTTAAACAGGAAAAAATTTTTCCAAGCATCTAGTGTGTTTTTTTTAAGGGGGGGAGTGAGGACGGGGATTCAGTTTCCCATTTTTTTTTTTTTTTTTTTTTTTTGAGACAGAGTCTCACTCTGTCACCCTGGGTAGAGTGCAGTGGTGTCATGGTAGCTCACTGCAACCTCAAATTCCTGGGCTCAAGTGATCCTCCTGCTTCAGCCTCCCAGGTAGTTGGGACTACAGGTGGATGCTATAATGCCAGGCTAATTTTTCTATTTTTAGTAGAGATATGGTCTCACTCTTGCTTAGGCTAGTCTTGAACTCCTGATCTCAAGCGATCCTCCTGCCTTGGCCTCTGAGTGTGCTTGGTTTACATGTGTTAGCCACTGTGCCAGGCCAATCATATAGTTTTTTTTTTTTTTTTTTTTTTTTTTTGAGACAGAGTCTCACTCTTTTGCCTGGACTAGAATGAGTGCCGTGGCGTCAGCCTAGCTCACAGCAACCTCAAACTCCTGAGCTCAAGCGATCCTCCTGCCTCAGCCTCCCGAGTAGCTGGGACTACAGGCATGCGCCACCATGCCCGGCTAATGTTTTCTATATATTTTTAGTTATCCGATTAATTTCTTTCTATTTTTAGTAGAGACGGAGTCTCGCTCTTGCTCAGGCTGGTTTCGAACTCCTGAGCTCAAACAATCCGCCCGCCTCGGCCTCTCGGAGTGCTGGGATTACAAGCGTGAGCCACTGCGCCCGGCCTCTAGTTTTTAAATGTACAAGAATTTATCTAAAATGTTTTCATCCTTAGTCTGCACACAGCTTAATTATAAGTGCCTTATTGCTTTCATAATAATAAGTGTATATCTCATATATTTTGTTGGTTAAGTTCTGAGACTAGTTTGGAAACAAGTTTCCTTCTTAGAAGTAGTGGAAATGTGGAGAAAAAAGGAATAATAAATTTGAAAATGAATGATGATCTCTGTTCCATTGAACATGCTGTATATTTATATGAAGGAACAGAAAACCTATGTGTATGTACATCCAGACTTTACTAGCTAGTAATTTTTAATATGTCTTGTGATTTTTAAGACCTTTATCTATGCTTTCTGAATCTTATGTGGAAGAATTTTGAAAATTCGAAAATTTATGGTTTTAATTTTGCTAGTGAAATTCCACTTATAAGACTACCTTTTATAATTTACGGAACTCTTATGCCCAAAAAGGATTTTAAATATATCTTTGAAACAACACTGCATTGATGTGTGACAATGGAATGTAAACCATAGCATTGTTGATAAAGATGTTCATGATGGCTTTATGATTTTGTATGCTTCAGTGATGATGAAACTCAACAAGTGGCTTCAAGTGTTCTGATAATATATATTTTTGTTAGCTTTTTTACAGGAAGTGGCATGGGTTTTGAAGCTTTTATTACCCATTCAGGTATGTTGGTCGTGGCAGTGTGCACAAAAAGAGAATACGCTACAGTTATGCTTCCTGACCACAGTTTCTGTGATTCCCTCTGGGTAAGGCTTTAGGACATCACATTTAACTATTAATATGGTTAATACTATTTGCCATCGTCATCATCATAAAATCAGGAGTAATCATTTTTCTGCTAAAAAAATTAAAATGAACATTACAATTTCTTGGTTTTCTAGAAGCAAATTTGATTTTGAATTTCAATTTTAAATGAGATGATAGTTGTTAAAAACAATACATTTCTATTGCTTTTCTAAAAATATGTAATGCTTCTCATTAGATAAACTGATTCTAAATAATACTTACAGCCTTGGAAATATAGAAAAGATTCTATGTTACGGTCTGTGTAAATTTTCTAGAATAGGATTAAGTGCTTTTGTAGTACTGCAGAAAAAATTGTTACTCACTTTGAAAATCATTTTAGTCAACATTTAACTATGCTTAATCTTAATGTTCAGCTGTTCACACAAGCTAGTTATAGAGTAATATTCTGAAAGCATTTTTCATTCCAAAGACATAATGTAATTTTAGTCTTTTAAATGTGTGTTTTACTTCACCAGCACAACGTAACCATTGTTCACATGCCTGGAAAAAGGCCCTTTGGTCAGAGCCTTGTCTATATCTATGACAATGGACAGCAGAAGGTTTCTGCACCTCTCAGATTTCCTGCCATGAATGAAGTAAGCATATCTGACCTCTTTATAGATACGATTGAGAACTCCTGAAAATTTTCAGTTAATGTAGAAGGTTCTGTTTATTCTAAATATGTGCCCCAAAATTTTCAGGTGTTTTCTATATTCTAAGACACATTAAGTTACTATTCAATTCTGTTAGCCTGTCATCATTAGGTGAAGTCAAACAATGAGAATAAAGGAAAACAATTCAAGGAAGAAACAAATGGAATTAAAGTCTTAGAAAAAGAGACTTATAACAGGAAAGCCAAAGAAATGAATACAATAGACCAATATGTCATTTAATAAATCTCTCCAAATATGTGAAATACTTAAGAGAATATTATGATGAACTCTTTTCCATCTCCATTAAAGTTGAAACAATGAAGAAACTTAAAACCTTTACATTGCAGTTAGGTATAAAATAGAATTTATTTACTGAGATGATTCTCAAAGAACACCAATGTAAAATTCTTTGAGAATTTTGGTATAATTTTGAGAGGGCCATTTCTGAAGGTAATGGAATGGAATAGATTATTTATCAAGTCCTAGGATTCAAGTCATTTCTTCTGGCTTTTCATCTCAATGACCATTCCAGGATAGCCTGTAATTAGTGTTAATACTCATGTGTAATTCTCTGTTTATAAATTTTAAGGGAGAAAAGTAGTTCCCTTGATTTTAGGAAACGGTAAAGTTGAAAAGGGTTTTATAATATACACTCTTTAAAAGTTCAAAATTCATTAAAGAATATAAAGTGAGTCATAATATAAGTAATGCATCCAAATTCTATAGGCCAAAGGTCACTTTGCTAATAATTTCTCATGTATACATACGCATGCACATATCATGATCCAGTAAAAATAAAACTTCTATTTTTATTTTCAATTTTTTTATTTTTGTAATTTTATGTGCTGTTTAATTTTAAATATGAGAATAGATATTTAATTAAAATTGTATAATTTTTTTTTGTTTTTTAATTTTTAGCCTTTTACTTCATGTTGTATTGGTTCAGCTGGACAAAGAACCACCACTCCTCCACCATCCCAAATCCCAGATCCACCTTTCTCTTCTCCCATTACCCCTCATCGGACATCATTTGGTGGAATTCTTTCATCAGCCTCCTGGGGAGGAACAATTGAAAAATCAAAATTGATTACCAAATTGATATCAGCTGGAACCCAAGACAGTGAATGGGGATGTCCCACATCGCTGGAGGGTCAGCTAGGGTCTGTTACCATCTTCTATGAAGCACTACAGCCTTCTCAGGTGAAGGCATTATATTTAGCAGGTGAGCATGTACAGTCATAATGCTTAATTAAATTTAGAGTTTTTTCTGTTGTCTAAATGTATTCTGAAGACTATATTTGATCTGAAGAGTATATTTGTTTTAACTGAAGCTGAAAGGGAAGAAAAAGCCCACCACATACCATACTTTTTTTGGTAGGCATAAATAAAGCAAACCTTCAGAAAATACTTTAAAAATCATCCATAATACTGCCTCTGTTAGTCTCCTATGGCTGCCATAACAAAATACCACAGACTGGGTAGCTTTAACAACAGCATTTATTTTCTCACAGTCTGGAAGCTAGATGTTCAAGACCAGGGTGCCGTCAGGATTGATTTCTAGTGAGGTTTCTGTTCCTGACTTATAGGTCGCTGCCTTCTTGCTGTGTCTTCACATGGTCTTTTCTCTGTGTGCACATGAACAGAGAAAGAGATCTCTGGTATCTCTTCTTATAAGGGGCCCTATCAGATTGGGGCCCCATCCTTATGACTTCATTTAACCTTAATTACATCCTTAAAGTCCCTAATTCCAAATATGGTCACGTTGTGGGTTATGGCTTTAACATAAGAATTTTAGGGGAACACAGTTTGATCCATAACACTGCCAGTACTTTTGACAGATTTTAATGAATTGAAACAAAATATAAGCCTATCTCCATAAGAAATTATATAACTGATTCCAAAATCATGAGTCTTATTCCAAAACTTACCATTTTTACAATTGATATATTAATATATGTGAAGAATCCATGAAGGCAGTAGAATTAGGAGACCTTGGATAAGTTTACAACTGGTTTTTTGTTATTGTTTACAACTGACTTTTTCTTTTTCTTTTGGCTGTGATTTTAAACATACATACCAATGGTTATTATTGGATCCTAATTACTTTCAAAATTATATCTATATTCTAGCAGTATGTTCAGGAGTTAAGCCTTTAAGAATCATATACATTAACTCAGCAGAATAGCTTATTTGTCAAAATGTCTTTTAGATTGCATGGGAATTTTGAGATGAATGGGACTGTCTAGATTTTCAAAGTTTATATTAGAACCTTATCATTACTTTGAAACTCACCCAAATATTTGAAGGTGATCTATAATCTAAATAAATTCCAAGTTAATAATAAGTCATTTAGTATAGTTGTTATAGTTTTCTAGTTTAGATTTTGTTCTTATAATTTTTCCTACTCATTATTTTACTTTTAAATAATAATTGTTACATAGTTTCATAAATAATTGTTTTTAGTGGCTACATAATATTTCCTTGGATTCATAATGTATAATTTACTTAGGTCATTTATAATTTTTAATATATAAACTTCAAATTTTAAGTATAATATATTTATAGTTTTTTATTTTGATATATTTAATGACAAATTCCCAGGGTAAATATTTAAAGTATGTGACTATTTTTATGGCTCTCAATATATGTTACCTAATCAGTTTCCAGAAAGGAATAAAGCAATTCATGATGCCTACCAATAACACTTAAGTGTACCAGTTTCTTCACAGCCTCAGTAATATGGAATGGTCAGTACTGTTTTCTCCAATTAGTTATAAAATGGAGCCTTGTTTTAATTTGTATTTCTTTGATTTTTTAGTAGTTGAGAATTTTTTCTTACTCATTTGCTATTCTATTTCTGTGATGGCTAATAACATTTTTTTTCTAATAACATTTTTGATTCAATTTTTGGCTCTTTTGTCTTATATATTTGAATTGGTTTATGTTAAACTAATAGATTTTGCTATATTTGATAACAGTTTTTAATGCTATATAAAATTTCTAGAGTGGAACTTGATCCACTCCCCAACTTTTATGGGTTTTCGATATAATTGGAGGTAATATAAAAATGAAAGTATATTTTAGCTAATGTTTTTTAACTGTGTTGTTTGAATAGCTTGAAACAGCTTAATTTTAAATTTTGTTCTGATAACACAGAACCAAAGAGACCATATATATTCAATGATGTGTGTATATGTGTATAAATAATTTTGCAGGTCCAAATTGTTTAAGCCCTTGGAAATATCAAGAGTCTGATATGGCTGACCTGCCTGGTAATGTCCTTCTTCACTATACAGCAAAGGTCAGAGTAAAGTCATGGACTGTCTATGTTGTTATAACTATGCTGTGAACTAGAGTTCCTTTTCTATTCTTTTTGCCTCTTCAGTGGGTAATTGAAAGGAGGGCCTTGAATTGCCATTTTAAAAATTGTGAATTTTCAAAAGAAGTTGAGAAGTAGTAAAAATTAAGATGTACCTTCTCAACTAGGGTTTAAATGTTACTAGCATTATGTCATCCCAGTAGTATGAATGGGAATAGTTGTAGTTGGAATTTGTACTAATGACTTCAGTAAATGAAACTGTCCTTGTATTCTCTGAGTTTACTGAGAGATAAGACAGAATATTGCTCAGGCTTTTGTTTTTTACATGTGATATAGCAAAAAAAAAAGGGGAGGGAGAAATTAAAAAAAGAAAAAAAAATGTTTGCTTCCAAAGGAGAAAAAAGTAACTACCTATGTGCATACCATTACCAGTCCTTTTTCCTTCAAAGATTTATCTAGTATAAGTAATTGTGGTCAGCAAGAACTGAGGGAAAGAAAATAAAAGGTAGAACTGGGAGGGAAAAAAAGGGAGAAAGAAGTAGGCCAGGCACAGTGGCCATACCTATAATCCCAGCACTTCAGGAGGATTGTTTGAGGCCAGGAGTTTGAGACTGGCTTGGGCAACATACGGAGACCCCATCTCTACAAAAAAATTGAAAAATTAGCCAGTCATAGTGGTGCACACCTATAGTCCCAGCTACTCGGGAGGCTGAGGTGGAAGGATCACTTGAGCCCAGGAATTTGAGATTACAGTGAGCTATGATCAGACCACTGCACTCCAACCAGGGCAACAAAGTGGACCCTATCTCCAAAAAAAAAAAAGAAAAAAAAGAAGAAGAAGAAAAGGGAGAAGTAGCAAAAAACATCAGAGGCTTCCATTATACTCAGTGCTACATGGACTCGGAAAATGCTTTCGTTGTGCGAGGTTATACATTTTTTAGTATCTTTTTCTGGTTTAGCCAGCTGGTACATGATCATAATTTATTACTTTTGAATTTTTTTGTTGTATCTAACCTAATAAAATTTACTTTTTATTTTGATAAATAAACTTTTTATTTTGATAAATTTCAAAGGTAGAGTAAAGCCAAAGAATGGTAAAGTGATATCCTGCATATTCTTCACTTAAATTTATCAATTATTAACATTTTGCCATACTCGCTGACTTTATTTTTTCTTTTATACTTGCTAACTTTGTCTATGTCAAATAATTTGTGAAAGCAAATTGACATAGCTATCAAAACACTTCATCCCTAAATATTTCTACATAATCATTTACCTACCTAAGAAAGTGATCCATAATTCATCTAATATGCAATCTATATTCAGATTTTCCCCAGAATATTTAGCCTTTTAGAGATTAATCCTAGATCCAATCAAGGTTCATGTATTGCATTTGTTATAATGACACTTCAATCTTATATTTTGTTTTTAATAACTTTTTTCTCAAAGAAATGTTAGTCTACCCAACTGTATTTTATGTTATTTCTTTGAAGGGCCATATCTTATTTTTATTCTTTACTATCTAATATCAGTAGCTAGGATATAATTCATTTAATCCAAATAACATATTTAGTGGCATGTTCTAGGCATGTGATGACCAGCTGGTCTTTTTGACATCTGGTCATTGTATTCTTTTTACAAAGTAACTTTGAACTTGATTACATTAATGTTGAATTTTTTTTTGTTTTTTTAATATTGAAAGTAAAAAATCTATATTATTAAAAAAATAGCTATTGCCTTGTTTTTCCCCAAGAAACCCAATATGACCAATATATACAATTAAACAGTTTACTGAAGGAGTATTTCTCCAAAGTGGTGATGTCATGAGACAAGGATCTTTTCTTTCCTCTCCTCTCCTCTCCTCTCTTTCTCTTCCTTCCCTTCCCTCCTTTTCCCTCCCTTCCCCTCCTCTCCCCTTCCTTCCTTCCCTTTCTTTTCCTTTCCTTTCCTTCCCTTTCTTTTCCTTTCCTTTCTTTTCCTTTCTTTTCCTTCCCTTCCCTCGCCTCTCCCTTCCCCTCCCCTTCCCCTTTCCCTTCCTTCTTTTCTTTTCCTTTCCTTTCTTTTCTTTGGAATAGGGGTTGGATTCAGGCATGCTTCATTACCTGCAAATTCACAGAATGAATGTGAAGTTACATGCCTTTATGAATGGAGATTAACAAAATGACTTTAACGGTTTCTGAAGTTGCAGACTACATTCTTAATCTGAATAAAGCCAGAATTATCTGTCAGTAACATGAGGGAAAACAGTGTCTTACACCTGTAATTGGATATTTATATCATAATATATTTTTCTTTTCCATCATTTCTGTATCTCACATTTTAATCACATATTTTTTGTGTATCATGAAATTGTGCCTAGGGAGGTACTAATGGGAATAAAACATTGAATTTTTTTTAAAAGCCAAAAACCTGTTTGTATATATTGATTTAAAAGAGAAAAAATTTAAAACATTAACTGGTGAATAAGCTTCAGCTATAGCTCATTTGTCAAATGACAAACAACATTGACCTGCTTTTGATGAGTGAATGCTTTAGAATTTAGTGCCTGATTCTTTCTTTTAAGAGACTGAAAACATTGCTTGACATTCTATGCTCAAAAAAAAAAAAAAAAAAAGGAGACAGGGAGCAGTAATACCAAAATTCATATGATGGGCATCTTATCATTTACTATTGTATATACCTTTTAAAATGATGGTGAAATGTTCCATACATGGTTAAAGTTATGTTTTGTTCTAATTGCACTTAGTTATTTGTCAAATTTTTCTTCTGTTCTTAGGCCTGCAAAAATTCAATCTGTCTTGATTTATCTACCAATTGTTTGCATGGAAGATTAACAGGAAACAAAGTAGTGAACTGGGACATTAAGGTAAATTAATAGTAAATGTTGGACAACATATTATATAAGTTTACTAATTCTTTTAAAGATTTTGTCTTTTAAGTACCACCAGATTGTTGTGAATAATAGATCTTAGTTAAAATGTTATGCAGACATATAATATGAAGGATAAACAACTGCAAAGTTAAATGACTACACTAGTTGAATGACTGATTTGCTTGAATAAGCAATCGGACTACACTAGTTGAATAATTGCTTTTGTCATGGGTATCTGTAGCACTTTATTTCACTTATCATGGTGAATAGTAACACTTGTTTGCTTGACTAGTCCTTAAGAACTTTGAAGGAAGGGCCACTCATTTTTTCACCAGTGCCTGGTACAGGGATATGCAATCAATAATTGCTGACTGAGTGATTAAATTAGTAAAGTTTAGTTAGGCTGATGTGAAAGAGATTCTATTTCTTAAATATAGTATTTCCTTGAAAGATAAATAGAAGTTACAGCCTAAGTAAAAGCAAAAGAAATATAAAAGATAGTTATAAGGGGTCTTGCTGGGAAATCACCAAAAAACTTTTCTAGTCAGTTAAGACCAATCAAGTACGTTTATTGTTTCAGTGAAACAGAAATCATTAGGATAATGTTGCCTGTGTAGAAATAAATCCATCAATTAATATTAGTCTCATGTTATTCATGTTGTATAAAGCATTTTTCTCTTTAATTTTGGGATAAGAACACTTATCTGTTAACAGTAAGACTTATGACATGATTGACAAATTCATAAGTTAACTTTTGCTTCACTTGTAAGATTGATTCTTACAAAGCTAATTCTATGTAGTAGTATATATAGAAACCTAATTATATATGCCCTATAGACCTGAAAATCTAAAAATTAAAGCAGCTTTGATGCCTTGAATTGCAGCCATGTGGACTAACTAATCAGACTTTTGCCTGAGGTGGAAATTAAAAAGGAACAGAATTATCAAGAGAAAGACAACTTCATTTTTTTTTTTTACTACAACAAAATCAAAGACAAATGAAATGACTGCTGGTAAAAAATATTTGCCATCCAAAAAGTTAATTTACTTACTCTACAAAGACCTCTTAGAAATCAGTATGAAAAACAGGCAAAACAAAGTAGCAGATATCTAGGATGAAAAAATCTAGAGGTCTAGTGGAAAACATGAGGATTATATTAAATAAAATTATATTGCACTAGAGAGTTTTGTTAAATAAGTAGATTTCAGTTCTTGTTACAAAAAAGTATGTGAGATGATAGATATGTTAATCTGCTTCACTATAGTAACCATTTTACTATCTGTATGTATCCTATAACATCATTTCATAGGCCTCAAATATATATAAAATAAAATTTGTTTTTAAAAAAACAGGCAAAGAATATGAAGAGGTTGTTTACAGACTTAAGCTAGGTCCACATGGCCATTCAAAACCTTATATGACACTCACTGTATATCACGCACAAGCACTTTTTATATATTAGCAACAACTTTATGAAGTAGGTATTATTATTATTATCCCCATTTACAGATGAAGAAAATGAGACCAGAGAGATATTAGTAACTTATCAAAGGATAGAGAATATATTTTATTAAGCTACCCAAAATATCCAAAACTTTGAACTTTGGTTGAAACACCCATTCCACCTTTTGTTAACTTTTTGTTAACTAAAAGTAGAAGAGTGGGTCATATTTCTACCACCAAATGCATGTTTTTTATGATTTATTCTCCTGTTCATTATGCCTAATTGCCTAGTGACAATTGTTTGTTCTTCCATTGTTGGAATTACGTTATAAGATCCACTTATCAGCTTATCTTTGGGTTGCCCGTGTTCAAAAATTCCTAAACTTTGGAAAACAAAGATAAAATAAAAATGGTCTGACATGATCTGTCTTGAGTATTGATTATGGTGACCCCTGAGGCTGTTCTTTAAACCATCTTCCCATGCGATGGTTCCTTTAGCTTAGGTTCCTTTCGTTATCCTATGTATTGCTTAAAAGTTTATTTAGCAAATTACAATTTCATACATGTTGTATAGATATTAAATGGTAAAATTCCTCTTTTTTTATAAAATTAAAGAATTGTAATTTTCTTTGTAGGACATCATAAACTGCATAGGTGGATTAAGTGTACTTTTTCCTTTATTGGAACAAATAAGCCACTTTAGTGAAGGACAGATTCCTGAAGAAATGAATGAAAGCACAGTATCTGAATTGATAACATCTATGGAAGGAGAGTGTGTGGTATTGACCTCCACAAAGGCATCAGGTATTAAGATGAAATTATTAATAACACAAAATTGTCATTGAGAAATTTGAGAATTAATTGAAAAATAGATTAAAATATCCTACCACCCATTCAGAAGAAACTTAACCCATTTGTAGCTGTAGCAGCTGTCCCCGGTTTTACTAATATAGTTCAGAAAGTTTATACTTTCATCAAACAAATAAAGATGTTGTTTTTACTCTCCACTATCCTTAGTTTATTCTCTTATTGGAAATATTACTACATTGTTAAATTTGTGGTGGAGAAAATATTTACATGCCCATATAAGTATACAATACACAGTTGCTACTTTTTCTGATTCCTTTGTACAAGTAAGCCTTGGAAACAAACTGCTGAACCAGATGCCTACTTTGTTACAATATGCATTATGATATAGAAAATGTGATATAAAAGTGATTATAACAATTAGAATAATTAATGATATGTTCCTGATTCCACAGAGTCAAGACTAGAGAGAAACCTAGTTGCAACATTTATCTTGATTGTGAAACATTTTATTCAGAGACATCCTATCAACCAGGACAATCTTATTCACTCCCATGGAGTTGCGATTCTTGGTGCCTTACTTCAGAAGGTGAGCCAGTCTAAGATTGTGTTGATGTAGCTAATGATTACAATTAGCATTAAATCATACAGAACAATCGAGATCTTAAAAGAAAGTGGACCTGGGTAGTGGAATGGCTTGGAGATGAACTGGAAAGAAGACCATATACTGGCAATGCTCAGTACACTTACAACAATTGATCTCCTCCAGTGCAAAGCAATGAAACATCAAATGGTTATTTCTTGGAGAGATCACATAGTGCTAAGATGACACTTGCAAAAGCTTGTGAACTCTGTCCAGAGTTGGGTTCTTTCCTTCCTAATAAATAAATATAATTTTAAAGATAACAGTATTATAGCCTCATTTATATTAATGGATATAATTTATTTCACAGGCAGCTTTTTAAAAACTTTTATGGAAGGATTACTTCTTTTCTTTTCTTTTCTTTTCTTTTTTTTTTGTGAGACAGAGTTTCACTCTTTTGCCCAGGCTAGAGTGAGTGCTGTGGCATCAGCCTAGCTCACAGCAACCTCAAACTCCTGGGCTCAAGCTGTCCTCTTACCTCAGCCTCCCATGTAGCTGGGACTACAGGCATGCACCACTATGCACGGCTGATTTTTTCTGTGTATTTTTAGTTGTCCACCTAATTTCTTTCTATTTTTAGTAGAGACAGGGTCTCGCTCTTGCTCAGGCTGGTGTTGAACTCCTGACCTTGAGCGATCCACCCCCCTGGGCCTCCCAGAATGCTAGGATTACAGGCGTGAGCCACCATGCCCTGCCTATTTTCTATAACAGTGTGTAATCTTTGATATATATGATCTTGTTTATTAGCTTTGATGTTTGTGATATTTGAGAAATATAAGACTATTTCAGGAATATGACATTAGGAAAATATGTTCTAATGTTGAATCAGAAAAGTTACTGTTTAAATTGTTTATATTTTTCTAACCTAGGTTTTTCTATTTTTATATTTAGTAGATGTTCTGAATTAATGATTAAAATTATAGCTTAATGACAGTTATTTAAAGTGAGCTTTACAGAACCTTCTTCTGTTTGATTTCAGGTGCCAAGCACCTTGATGGATGTTAGTGTATTGATGGCAGTTCAATTACTAATTGAACAGGTATCATTAGAGAAAAATATGCAGCTCCTGCAACAAATGTATCAATATTTACTCTTTGATTTCCGCATTTGGAACCGTGGTGATTTTCCCTTTCGAATTGGTGAGAACAGGCTATTAGATAAAATTTTATAGGTGTTTTGGAAATTTATAACTACCTATGTGACTTTATTTTAGACATATCATTTACCAGTGAACTTTCTATTTTAGGTCACATACAGTATCTTTCTACCATCATTAAAGATAGCAGGAGAGCTTTCCGAAAGAAGTATGGCGTGCAGTTTCTCCTAGATACACTTAGGATTTATTATGGGTATGATGCCCTTGCTCCTTCTCAGTTTGATATATTGTTTTCTGTCTGCTACAGATTGGATTGGTAGATTTTCTCTTTGCCAGCAATTCTAATGTCTTTTAACTTCAGAGAGGCAGGATAGTGTAGAGGTTAAAATGAACAAGGGGTCACATACATTGGGTTTGAATCTTGCTTTCATTAATTGTGCAGCTATAGACAAATTACTTGACTTCTCTGTGCTTGAGTTTCTGTATCTGTGAAGAGTAGGTAATAAAACTATGACCTTCTGGGATTGTTTTAAGGATTAAATTAAATGAACTGATATAAAGCCACTTATAACTGTGTCTGCTACATAATGAGTGTTGTAAAACATAAGCTGTTTTAATATCTTTAATTTTTGTCAGTGAAACTCTTAACTTCAAAAGATTTTCCTTAAAAAGAAAAAGAAGCCAAAGGTTCTATGAATTTCAATAATTACATGGAAAGTTTTTTTTAAACTATGAATTCTTTTATATAAGAAATACAAAAAATGTAAAAATTAAAGTTTTAGTTCACGCACTTTTGTTTTCTCTTTCAGGAGTGGTTGTAAATATAATGAGCTATCTCTAGATGATATTCAAACACTAAGGACTTCTTTGTATGGACTAATTAAATATTTTCTGTGTAAAGGTGGAACTCACGAAGAGATACAAAGTATTATGGGTTACATAGCTGCTACTAATGAAGAAGACCAGGTATAATGCCTGAGATAAATCTATTTTTCCTTTTTAACATTGAAGTTGCTATGTCATCTTATTATAAAGTTGCATTTTGTTTAATTAAATATTTTAAGAGGAAAATATGTATAGTCTCACATACAATACCATGCAGTTAAAGAATTAAATTTTATCAACTAACTGAAAGTTTAATAAAATAGACGGCCACATAATTTAATATTTCAATTAGCTAGAAAATATAGTATGTGGAAATAGTTGCTTTGTCTGGCAGTTCTGAAGTCTGTTTTCATAGTCTATGTGGTATACGTTTACCTATCTTCAAAGTTACTAGGTAGATTTCTAACATGAATTTTAATATAACATAGGTTTATAAAAATGTTGCATAAAGAATAAATTGTAAATGTGTGTCTAATTTTAAAATACTTTTACATATATTATCTCATTTAATCCTTAGAAATACCCTTTAAGGCAGTGGTTCTATCGAATGGTCCCTGACCAGTGTTACCTGGGAACTTGTTAGAAATGAAAGTATACTACTGATTCAACTTTCAAATTATTCTGTTATACATGGTAAAATTTGAGGACCACTCATATAAAATATACAGATCAAGAATTACTCTTCTCATTTACACTTTTGGAAATTTATATCCAGGGAGACAATATGATTTAAAAAGTCACAGCTGATAAACCTGGAACTAGAACCCAAGTATATTTACTGCTGTTTCAGCACTCTTTCTGTATAACCCTCTTAGCATCACAAATTTGAGCAGGTTTATGTCCACTAAAATATTTTGCCCTCATATGTAATATTCATTGCATACTCAGTGGTTACATGACTTCAGATTTGGTATTACGTAGTGAGTTAACTTAGGCGATTTTCCTGTAAGGTTGGACTACCTCAAAAGCTTCTCATTATTTAGAATGATGAGTAGCCATCTTATTTCATGATAGTTGCATCTGTGATTCATTGCCAATGGTATTGTCTTGGTCAGTTCAGTCAAAGCATTAGTTGTTGAGAACTTACCATATTCAAAGAATAATATTAGATGTTGCAGCTAACGTAAGGATGAATGAATTATTATTCTTACTTTTAGCCTTATATGGGAAGATGTCAGTAAGAGGCTTACAAGTAACTATGAAGCAAAGTGTAGTATGATAATATCTTTAAGAGAGATACAAAGTCTTACGAAGTTTTCATAGGAGGGTTTTACATGTTGAGGAGACCAGGAAAGGCGCTATGGAAGAGATGCATTTTCATATGGACAAAACAGAATAGGTAGGGTTCGGCAGGTGAATATGGACAGTGAAGAGGAGGTATGCAAAAGGAAATGGGGTAAGACAAAAAGCAGGGCTGGATCAGAAAACATCAGATAGTGCAGTTAAGCTAAAACATCAGGGTATGTATGATTTAGTTAAATATTTTGTGATTTATGACTTTCGTTTTGCTCTTATATATGAATATGGTGGTTTGTTTTGTGTTGTTTAATTTTAAAAGCTCTTTGGAATTTTGGATATACTCTTCAGTCTCCTACGTACCAGCCCAACTAGAGGTCAGCTTTTCTTACTGCTGTTTGAACCAGGAAATGCTGACATACTTTATGCCTTGCTTTTAAATCAGAAGTACTCCGACAGACTAAGAGAAATCATTTTTAAGGTATAAACATTTCTTAAGCATCTTTTTATTTGGGGACATTTGTGGGTATATGAATTTTCTTGCAACATAACCATTCTGTGACTATACATTCTTTTTTCATATCTATTTCTGATTTTAAATTGTTCAACTTATTTTTATATACATTTTTCATGTTTCAGTTGTTTACATATTAAAAAACTAATTATATTGTAAGCTGAAAAATTGTCTCAGTGGAATACTCACTTTGTCATACCATCCTCATCTCCTCTTTGACTTATGGTGGGGTCTATGTAGCAATTCACAACATTTTAATAGTTAATAATAATAGCTAACCTTAAGTGGTACCTACTGTATGTCAGGCACTAAATACTTTTCATATATGAGCTTAATCCTTCCAACAACTTTATGAAGTAGGTATTGTTATTATTCCCATTTTACAGATGAAGAAACTGAGTCCAGAGAGATTAATGACTTATTAAACATATGGATGAGTTGCTTCACAAATGTTTCCTTGTCCTTGAAAATTATTTTGATAACTGTTATATAAATGGATTACTAGATTGATCCAGAGCTGTCTTGACACACCTTTGTTCCTCTTGTAAGCTGTATGGTTTGTTTCTATTTAAGCCTTACCCATTAGGAAAGAAAATTGTAAATTATTGCTCTTTCATTTGCCATATTTAAATTAGAGTTTTAAATATATTAATTATCTAAATACTCTTTCATTTCAGTCCAATTTATTCTTAAATCCATTTCTTAAGGATAATACAATATGGAGTGTTTCTCCTATTAGTGCTGGGTTTTTTTTTTACACTTCAGGAATAAAATGATGCTCCAAAAGCAACGTATGGTTATATTTTATTCAGTATTAACCTAAGCAACAAACAATTCTTAGTTCTTTATATTGAGAAGAATATATTACTTGTCGTGACCAGATTATGGAACAAATGTTGAAATGCACAAACGTTTATGAACGTAGCAAACAACGTATTCGACTCAGAGAAGTTGGCTACTCAGGATTGGGACTCCTTCTTAATGAAGCACTTGTTAATGTTTCTCTCATTAAAAACCTCACCAACCAAATCATAAATACAGGTATGATGAAGGCTAATAATAACTAGTACATTTAAGAAATGTTTTTTTCTAGAAGTTTTTTTACTCCTTTCTCAGGTTGCTTTTAAAATTACTTGTTATTTGTTCAGCAGGGCCTTCCTTGGGTACTGTGTCTTACATACTTTTGTTGCTTTTATCTCCTCAGAGCATAGCACAGTGCTACTCAGTAAATGTTTATTGATTAAGTGAGTAAATTAATAACTGAGTCCACATAACAAGAAAAGGGCACTAGAGAGAATATGTACAAAAGATTTTTTTCTTTAAGGGGCTTAGATTTTTAAAGGCAAAATGAAAATTAATTTTAGATATTCATTTTTTGCTAATTTTTTATTACATTTTTAAAATGTATTAATTAATTAATACTTACTACAAATAGCAGAATTTATGCCAGATGCTGGGAGTTTTAAGGTAAGTTTTTGTCTTAATAAGGCAAGACATGTACATGAAAAGATAAATAATAGTATAAGAGCCACATAGTATGGACTGTATGTTCAGACAATCGAAAGAAAAGAATACTTATTTAGGGTTAACCCAGGAGGGTATCAAACATTCAAAACCTATTTTTTCTGTAAAATTTGAACATACATATAATTCCTATTTTAAAATGAAACAATTATTTTAGCATTTATACAAATATTACCCATTGTTCTTTCTTTGGTCATCTCTGGAATTTATTTTAACTTTTTGTTTTTTTCCCACCGTAGATCCTGTTATTAATTTCAAAGATCTGTTATCTGTGGTATATATCTCTCATAAAGCGTATATAAATGTTAGAGTGGTCATCTGCAAAAAGGTTAGTAAACTTTTAAGATACATTTTTAACAATAGCATCATCATCATACTGTAAATTACTTTTGCATTGAGTGTTTTCCAGCAGATAGAAGTTTTCATTTCTCTTATTTTATAAATGACATAATTTTATAAGTAAACAATTTCCTTTTTGAAGTGAATTAACTTCATGTAATTACTAGAAATCAGCATGTGAATTTGTTGTTCTTAGCTCTTCATGGTCTCCTGGAAATATTCCCTTACCAGAGTCAAAAATTTATTGCCAGAGAATAGTTTCTTTATTAAGAACCTTCAATGATAGTGACCATTTCTAATTTATATACCATATTTTAAAGTTTCTAAATCTTTCAACTCTTTGGAAAGAATTTTCTATATTTATGAGTATTCCAGCAATTATTTGTCTTCAGTACAGATGTAACCTTTAAGGCAAGAGATAGTTATCCTGTCTGCCCCATTCAGATCATGACCGCCTCTCTCCTCCACTGGTAACCACTGACCTGTTTACTGTTTAATTTGCTTCCTTGCTTCTCTTTTTAATTCTACCTCCTAATTATGTCACAGTACTTTTCTGTCAGTTAAAAACAAAACAGACAACAGCAACAACAAATATATATGTGTGTGTATATATATATATCTTTTTAATGGCTGATAGTTTTTCATTCTATGGCTATTCTTTTTTTTTTTTTTTTGAGACAGAGTCTCATTCTGTTGCCTGGAGTAGAATGCCGCGGCGTCAGCATAGCTCACAGCAACCTCAAACTCCTAGGCTTGAGCAATCCTACTGCTTCAGCCTCCCGAATAGCTGGGACTACAGATATGCGCCACCATGCCCGGCTAATTTTTTCTATGTAGATTTTTAGTTGTCCAAATAATTTCTTTCTATTTTTAGTAGAGACGCTCTTGCTCAGGCTGGTCTTGAACTCCTGACTTTGAGTGATCCACCTGCCCTGGCCTCCCAGAGTGCTAGGATTACAGGAGTGAGCCACCACGCCCGGCCTCTATGGCTGTTCTATAAAGTATTATCTTACCCCTTATTGATAGACATTTAGGTTATTTCCTGTTTTTTCATGTTATAAACTGCTGTTAAGAATATTGTTTTATGTATATCTTTTCCTGTTTATGGTAATACATATGTAGGACATACTCTATGAACTAGAATTACTATGTCAAATGGAATTCAAAATGTAAATGTGATTTTGCCACACCGTCCTCTTTTTTTTTGCTCTTCTCCATCCTTCTCCTTTGCAGGCACATATTGTCTTTCAAAATAACTATACCAGTTTACATTTACACAGTGTGTGTGACAGTGACTATTTCCTCACATGTCAACCCTGAGTATTTGAAGTAGATCATGTAATTGATTCTTTTATTTCAGTGCGCAATTAGAAACAACTCTCAGTGCAGCTTGGTTTTTATCCATTGTATGTGTGTGAAATAGACATAAGTCTTATTTTATGGAAACTTTAAAGTCATGAAATCATGAAAAGTTTCTTTGCCAAGCAAAGCTTAATCTGGAAGGAAAAAAATTCGTATTCTGCACCAACAAAGTAATGGTAGCTCACTGATTGATATAACATTAGTGAAGTAAGAAATTTCGCATGTCACTGTGACTCATTGCTTTCCGTATCAGCATACATTAGTACTATTAATATTGAAGTCCCTGCCAACATTATTCATTTCCTGCTATGAACTTGTCAGAGTTAGAACTTCTGTTAAGATATTCAAAACCTTGAGAGCCAAAGTTCTTTTCGTCTACATAGAAGTTTATTGGCTTTGTGATAAAAATGTCTTAAAGAGCTTAACTGAATTTCTGAAGATTTTTAAGAACTTGTTTTTATCCAAAAATTGAAATAATCTCGGTAGAGATCATACATATTCCCATGTCATCGTTACTCTTTAATTTCAAATTCTAATTTCAGCTAAGTAGCAGCATCTGTTTTCTTGGAATGAATTTTTTGGAATTAAAGTTTAGTTTTTGTTTTGTTTGTACAACATAGACTTACTAGACAAAATAAGCTTCAGTATAGATTTACTGAACAAAATGTTTTTCAAAAGCAACCATTAACTTTTTTGGGAAAAGATGAGACAGGAAAACATTATTCTTGGTATATCCCAGCTTCTATCAAAGTGTCTTATGTGTTCTATTTGATCTCTTAACCCTAGTGCCTAGAACTGTGCCTGGCACATAGGTACATATTCAGTAATACTTGATGAATATAGTAGGCTTTTGAAAAGTATTTAGTTGAGAGGATATCAGCTTATTACATTTTATATATATCATCATTCTATTTATATTTTCTCTGTGACCAAATTAAATTAATAACATATGTGTCTTGGCATGTGAAAGATCATTTAAATTGTCCTTCAGGACAAACTAGAATGGACAGGAAAAAATAAAAGTTCTCCTTTTTTATCTTTCAGCAAATAATTTAGTACATCCTGCCTCTGTATAATGAGTAGTATGCAGATTAGTTGGAAACACAATGTCAGCCCGCCAGTTTATAGTCTAATTAAGAACATAATCTTTTGAAAGTATATCCTTCTATAGTTTATCATCCAATTGCTTTGTCATTAAAATAACTGAAAAGAGACTATTCTTGATATAAAGCACTGTGTACTTTTTGAAGAATTTTGTATTCTTAATTTCTTTGCAGATTTTACAGATTTTGCAGTCCCAGCCAGATGCAGCACATCAAATATCACAACAAGTGGGTTGGCAAGACACCTTAGTTAGGCTTTTTTTAAAAGCAAATTTTGAAAATGGAAATACTCTTCATAAGCACAGTAGGGCTGTTTTAATGAAAGACAATGATAAAAATATATCAGCTGAAGATTTTAAGAGGAACTTCGATGAAAAGACAGATGAGGAAAAAACCAACTCTTTTGCCTCAGCTAATATGTCTTCAGATCAGTGGAGTTTGGAAGACAAACACTCTTTAGACTCAAACACACTGTTATTTCAAGAAGATAGCTCTGCAGGAGAATTGTCTTTCAAATCAGAGAATCAAGAAGAATTCTGGCATAGTAATCCTTCACATTTGAGTTTAGATCTCAGTGGAATTGACTCACGTGAAATGAGTGATAGTGGAAGTCAAATGCCAGACAGCCTGCCTAGTACGCCATCCCCAATAGAGTCTAGTAAGTCATTTTCCGTGCAGTCTGACAAAGAAAGCAGCATCATAAATGATATGGGCTTTAGTGATGACTTCTCTTTACCTGAAAGCCAAGAGGTAAAATTCCTTATTTTTATTCTTATGTGTATGTTATATACTTCCAATCCTTAGAATTGTGCAAGCAGTTGTTAAAATTTTCATATTCATGTTCTAAGTTTCATGATCTAAGGTTTAGAAGCCTAGAAGTCACTAGATTGTGAGTTTCTTGAGTGCAAAGCCAATGTCTTATTCATCTTGTATCTTTAGGGCCTAGTAAAAATTCCAGGTTCATCAAGGCACTTTAAAAATATGTTACAATTACAATCATGATGTGTTATAGTTCTTATTACGTACTTTTAACACCTCCTCACTCCAATTTCTTAAAATTCCTTTATCTTTTCTAGAGATGTGAAGAGGAGCTTCTTCAATCATTGACAAATATTTTGAATCATGTAATGTGTAAGGGACTGGAAAAGTCCGATGATGATACTTGGATTGAACGAGGACAAGTGTTTTCAGCACTAAGTAAGCCAGGAATATCCAGTGAGCTACTTCGACCATCAGATGAAATAAAACTAACGTAAGCATTCAGTTAGTGATTTTCCACCCTCCTTTTGAAGTGGGTAGGAGTCTGAAATTATATTCATTATTGAACTTTTATTCAGCATTCAGTGGATTTAAAGGGAGAAAAGGAGACACTTTGTGTTCAATTCCTTTTCCTATCTTTTGCCATTCTAGTAGGACCTAAAGAGAAATCCCAAACTAACTCAAATGTGGGGAGACTGAGATCTTAAATAAATTTAGATTTTAAAAGATTACACATTCCTTGTTTAAATTGTTTCCTTCAAGATTTGAGGACTTTATACATGGTGTTTTATATAGGCTTGTCAAAATTTCGAGTGTTTCCATGCTTACTGAAGGGAGAAGTGTTTTCTTGAAAATTACTTATCTGAAGGATTTAGGGTTCCCTATAGATAATAGGACTCTGTAACAACAGCACACCAGGGTAGAATTACCTCTTTGTTTTTCTACAGGGCTAGACCCTCTGTAAGGCATAATGAGCCTTTCTTCCCTAAACTTCCCAATTTCCAGCTTTAGAGAAACTGTTTTAAGTATCTTATGGAGGATGGAATGTGAATTATTGTCATAGCTTTTTATAGTCAAGTAAAACACATAATTTTTATTTTGACTTTTAGTATTAGATATATTAAAGATTGATACTCCAAAAAATTAAAAAGTTATTCCATCATTATTAAATTCCATCCATAATGTCTCAGTGATATCTGCCAGTGATGGTGTATGTTTGGAGATAAAGAATTGCCTCTCAAGCTGTTTTTTCCTTTTTTTCATGTCCTACTATCTTCCTAAGATCACAGTGGTTTTAAGAGGACTCTGTTTTACACTTAGTTTGCTACAGAAGATGTTAGAATGGGCAGTCACAGAAAACAGAGAAGCAAAAACTAACCCAGTAACTGCTGAAAACGGCTTCCGACTCATGCTGATCATACAAGACTTTCTGCAATCCGAGGGACTAGTTAACTCAAATATGTGGACTGAGAAGGTGCAGTAATATCCCTTTGAAATTATATTTTGGGAAGTTAAGAACTTTATTCAGAGAACGAAATTTTGTACCCCCTCTTTTTAGAGCATTAATACATAATCAGATGAAGTCACGGTGGGTAAGATGTGATGAATAGTCACAGATTTTGTTAGCCATTGCTAGTATGACTCTTTTGGCTTTTGCCAACTGAACATTGGACTAGTTTTGAAATATTTATGATTTGTATTAGTGTTCAGGGAAACTCATCAGTGGATTAAAAAACTGAATGTTTTTACTTCGTAATTTTTTCCTTAGCTTTTAGAGGATATGATGCTGCTCTTTGACTGTCTGTCAGTCTGGTATTCTGAAAGTCCAGTGTGGGTAAAACTCTCTCAAATTCAGATCCAGTTGCTTCTTGGATTCATTGGAAGGGGTAACTTGCAGGTTTGTCAATTCTTTTACTTTATTTTCTATACTTGCATGCAGCATAAGTATTATGTTTGTGACAACTAAATGATAACGTATTTTAAGTATTTTAATTATTTTATTAGTTCCAAAAATATCCATGATTTCACTTGGAGTTTGAATTTTGTGAGATCAGAAAAGAGCTTGAGAGGCAGCTAATTGCTTGTTTCTTTCTGATATTTATGAGTTGGTATAATTTTAAGGCTTCCTTTTATAGGATTTATACATAGCTTATATTAAAAACATTACTCATATCATCTATATTCAGTGTAGCCAGCGAGGTGCTAGACAGCCTGCATAGACTATTTATATATGTACATTCTGGAGCTTGTATTTTTAGGAAAATTATTTTTTAAATTGTTCTTTCAAAGTTTTTTCTAATATTTTACTAATCCCCAATTTTACATCCTATCTCATGCTTTTTTTTGTTCATCAGACACCAAGTATCTTTCAAGTACTAAGCATTGTGCCAGGTTTTGAAATAAAGGTAAATAAAATATTGGTCACAAGGAATATTTATCTCTGTTTTAAATTAAAATTTTAAAAGGTTGAAAAAGTTTCAAGTGAATTTTAGTCTGTCATTTTTCTATTTATATGGGTACTTGTGAGAATCTGGGTTGCGTTAGTCATGACAGGTATCCCACAACTATTTATCTGACCCTATTTATTTTCTTTTGATGTTTTAATTTTTGTATTTGGTTCAGGAGCTTTGGGATTGGACTGGTTTCTAATGTACATGAACTGGATAGAGTGTTGATAAGAACATGGAGAGGTTAAAAGCCAGGCATGGTGGCTCACGCCTGTAATCCTAGCACTCTGAGAGGCCAAGGCAGGAGGATAGCTTGAGCTTAGGAGTTCGAGACCAGCCTGAGCAAGAGTGAGACCCCGTCTCTACTAAAAATAGAAAGAAACTATCTGAACAACTAAAAAAATATATATAGGAAAAAAAAATTAGCCGGGCATGGTGGCGCGTGCCTGTAGTCCCAGCTACTCGGGAGGCTGAGGCAGTAGGATCGCTTGAGCTCAGGAGTTTGAGGTTGCTGTGAGCTATGCTGACACCATGGCACTCTAGCCCGGGCAACAGAGCCAGACTCTGTCTCAAAAAAAAAAAAGAGAGATAGGGTCTCACGCTGTCACCCGGGCTGAAGTGCAGTGATCGTAGCTCACTATAGTCTCAAACTCCTGGGCTCAAGCTACCCTGCCACGTCAGCCTCCCAAATAGCTAGAACCACACGTGTGTATCACCATGCCTGGCTAATTTTTTAATTTTTTGTACAGACAGAGTCTCACTAATTTGTCCAGACTGGTCTTGAACTCATGGCCTCAAGTGATCCTCCCGCCTCTGCCTCCTAACATACTGGGATTACAGGCATGAACCAGTGCACCTGGCCCTATGCTACCTCTTTCATATCCAGAGAAAGAGTGCTTTTTCCTACGGTCATTTTTGGTAGAAAATTAGCCATGAGGCTGTTATTGTATTTCTGCACATCTTATGAATAGAGACTCTGGCTGCCTTTGTTATGAACTGCCTTTTTGATGTTGTTTGTATGAGCAGCTTCGGAAGATAGAGGTCATGTCTTCCTCCAGAGCAAAAGGCAGAGTAGTTTACTGTCCAATATAATAAGGATAATGTCTCCTTCTGTAACAAAGATCAGACAAGTTTACTGCCCAATATAAAAGATTTAGGTTCCCTATACTTAGGATTCCTCTCCTAAAATGTACTTACATGTGCAGATATCATCTAGTCCTCTTCATTTCTCACTGTGGAAATTGTAGTATGGGGAACCCATGCAAAAACCGATACTCTGGCTATTGCTATTGTTGCAGATTTTTGTCTTTGACCCAGGAGTCTTGTGTCTTCTGCCAACATCTATGAAACTGTGGCAGGCTAACTTGTTAGCTTGGATGTAGGGTAAGATCTAAGACCCTTTACAGTGCTTGACAGTTATCGTATATAAATGTTCTGAGCCTGCAGAGTCCGGCAGAACTTATGCTGTCACTAAATGTTTGCTTTAGTCTGCTCTTTCTCACCTACACTGTTTTCTTCCAGGTCTGTGCAATGGCATCAGCTAAGTTAAACACCCTTCTTCAGACAAAAGTGATTGAAAATCAGGATGAAGCATGTTATATTTTAGGAAAGCTGGAACATGTTCTAAGTCAATCAATCAAGCAACAGACTGAAATCTACTCATTTCTGATTCCCCTTGTTCGTACCCTGGTTTCCAAAATTTATGAGCTTCTCTTCATGAATTTGCACCTGCCTTCGTTACCTTTTACCAATGGTAGCTCTTCATTTTTTGAAGATTTTCAAGAATATTGTAGTTCAAATGAATGGCAAGTTTACATTGAAAAATATGTAAGTTTTATCTTTTTTGAACAAAATTTTTCTATTTTATCATTTTTATAGAAGTATATATTAAATCTTGTATATTCTCTTTTATATAAGATTGTGCCTTATATGAAGCAGTATGAAACTCATACATTTTATGAAGGTCATGAGAACATGGCACTTTATTGGAAGGATTGTTATGAAGCCTTAATGGTGAATATGCATAAACGAGACCGGGAAGGAGGGGAAAGCAAACTCAAATTTCAGGTAAAAAGTATTGAATGTTTTAATATCTAGTTTTTCATGTTGATTTTAAGCATTTAATATTTTTTTTTTTTTTTTGAGACAGAATCTCACGTTGTTGCCCTGGCTAGAGTGAGTGCCGTGGCGTCAGCCTAGCTCACAGCAACCTCAAACTCCTGGGCTCAAGCGATCCTACTGCCTCAGCCTCCCAAGTAGCTGGGACTACAGGCATGCGCCACCAAGCCCGGCTAA
>CAUYSK010082338.1:0-32884 GCA_963575035.1 Avahi laniger
TTAAACCAGAGTTACTAAAAATGGTGCTTAAAAATGTACATAAAAATACATGTATTATTTGACTATCTTTTTGTTATTATTTCTAAATCTATTGTACTTGGACAGAGTTAATGAAGCCTTCATGATTTCTGCTTTTTATCCTTAGTTGAATTTTCTTTGTGGTCCAGTATGTTCAAATCTTGCTAATCTTCCATAAGGATTTAAAAGAAAGTCATATTCTGTTTTGGCAGTATGATACTTATAACTAATCAATAAAATTTGTAGATTAAATTTTAATCTATATTCCTATCTCTTTTTATTTGTTTAGTTTGAGAAAAGTAGCTTAAAGATATTCTGTTATTATTTTGGATTTTTAAATTTTTTCTTTTTATATATATGAATTTATGCTTGGGCATAAAGATTTATGATGATTATATTAATATCTTTTTGATTGAATTTTACTTTTTATTAAGAAGAAATGTCTCTGTATCATTTTAAACATATTTTATCTCAATTTTGATTTTATCTTATATTAATTTTGTTCCATGGGCTTTCTTTCTGTTAATTATAGCAGTCCTAGTGGGTACGGAGTGGTACCTCATGGTTTTGATTTGCATTTCCATAATGACTTGCATTTCCATTAATGACGCTGAGCATCGTTTCATGTGTTTATGAAACACGTTTGTATAGCATCTTTGGTGAAATGTCTACTTAAATTCCTTACCAGTTTTTAAATTCAGTTATTTATCTTTTTAAAAATGTTCTTTAGTTCTTCTTTTTCAAGATTGTTTTGTCTCTTGTGTATACCTTGCATTTCCGTATGAATTTTAGGATCAGCTTGTCAATTTCTACAAAAAAGCCACTGGGATTTTGACAGGAATTGCATTGAATATACAAATCAAATTGGGGAATATTGTCATCATAATAATATTAAGTCTTCTAATCTATCAACACAGAATATCTTTCAATTATTTAGGTCTTCTTTAATTTCTTTCAATAATGTTTTATAGTTTTCAATGTATAAGTTTTGCCCTTTTTTGTTAAATTTATTAAGAATTTTATTCTTTTTAAGACTATTGCAAACGTAATTGATTTGCATACATTAAACCAACCTTACATTTTTGAGCTAAATCCCACTTGGTCATATTGTATAATCCTTTTTATATGTTGCTGGATTCCATTTGCTAGTAACATATTGAGGATTTTCAAATATATATTCATAAAGAATATTGATCTATAGTTTTCTTTTTCAGTAATGTCTTTGGTTTTGGTGTCAGGGTAATATTGACCTCATAGAATGAGTTAGGAAGTGTTCCTTTCTTGTTTGTTTTTTGAAAGAGTTTGTGAAGGATTGGGATTAACATTTCTTGAAATATCTGGTAGAATTCACCAGTGAAGCCAAATGGTTCTGAGCTTTTCCTTGTGAAAAGTTTTAAATTTCTTAATTTAAAGATGCAGTAGCATCATCATAGCTCACTGCAACCTCAAACTCCTGGGATCAAATGATCCTCCTGCCTCAGCCTCCCGAGCAGCTAGGACTATAGGCATGCGTCACCGTACCTTACTAAACTAATTTTTTTGTAGAGACGGGGTCTTGCTATGTTGCTCAGGCTGGTTTTGAACTCCTGGCCTCAAGCTATCCTCCTACCTTGGCCTCCCAGAGTGCTAGAATTACAGGCATGAGCCCTGGTGCCCAGCCCTCATTCTGTTGTTGTTGAATAGGGTGTGTCATAGATGCCTGTAAGGTCTAGTTTGTTTATAATGTTTCTCAAGTTCTATTTCCTTGTTTAACTTCTGCTCTGTAGTTTTATATATTATTGCAAGTAGAGTATTGAAGTGTCCTACTCTTATTTTTTTAATAGTTTGTTTTTTCCTTTAATTCTGTTAGATTTTATTTTATGTATTTAAGAATCTGTTGTTAGGGGCATATATGTTTATAATTGTCATTTTCGTTTGTTAAAATTTTTTATTTTTAATCAATACATTGCAATCGTACATATTTATGGGGTACAATTTGATATTTCAATACATATATATGTTGTATAATATAATGATCAAAGCAGGGTAGTTAGCATATCCATCATCTCATGCATTTACTGTCTCTTTGTAGTGAGAACATTCAAAAGCTTCTCTTCTGGCTATTTCGCAATATACAATATATTTCTATTCACTATATCACCACACTGTGCAATAGAACACCGGAACTTATTCCTTCTAATTGTAAACTTTTACCCATTGATCAACCACCTTTCTCTGTCTTTCCCTCCTTTCTTTCCTCCCCAGTTTCTGGTAACTACTGTTCTACTCTCTGCTTCTATGCTATCAAATTTTTTTTAGATTCCACACATTATACAGTGTTTTTCTTACTGTGTCTGACATATTTCACTTAACATAATGAGCTCCAGTTCCATCCGTGTTGCTGCAAATGACATGATTTCATTTTTATATGGCTGAATAGTATTGCATCGTATATATATACCACATTTTCTTTATCCATTCATCCACTGTTGGACATTTAGATTGATTCCATATCTTGGCTATTATGAATAGCGCTGCAGTAAACATGGGAATGCAGATATCTCTTTAACATACTGATTTAGTTTTCTTTGGATACATACCAAGTAGTGGGATTGCTGGATCATATGGTAGTTCTATTTTCAATTTTTTGAGGTCTAGTTTGCCCATATTGTTTTCCACAATGGCTGTACTAATTTACAATCTCATCAATGCTGTGCAAGTGTTCCCTTTTCTCCATATCCTCTCAACACTTGTTTTCTTTTGTCTTTTTGATAGCTTCCAGTTACAATGGCCATTATAACTGGAGTGAGATGGTATCTCATTGTGGTTTTGATTTGCATTTCTCGGATGATTAGTGATATTAAGCAGTTTTTCATATACTTGGCCATGTGTATGTCTTTTTTTGAAAAATGTCTCTTCATGTCATTTGCCCACTTTTCAATAGGATCATTCGTTTTTTTTGATACTGAGCTCTTTGAGTTCCTTGTATATTCTAGATATGAGTCCCTTGTTGGATAAATAGTTTGCAAATATTTTCTCTCATTCAACAGCTTGTCTCTTCACTCTGTTGATAGTTTCTATGTTTTGCAGAAGGTTTTTTGTTTCATATAGTCCCATTTGTCTATTTTTGGTTGTGTGGTCTGTGCTTTTGAGGTCTAGCCATAAAATCTCTGCTTAGACCAATGTCCCAAAGTGTTTTCCCTGTTTTCTTCTAGTAGTTTTATAGTTTCAGGTCTTATGTTTAATCCATCTTGAGTTGATTTTTGTACATGGTGAGAGATAGGGGTCAGTTTCATTTTTATACATATGGATATACAATTTTCCCATACCATTTATTGAAAAGAGTGTCTGTTCCCCAATGTACACTCTTGGCACCTTTGTCAAAAATCAGTTGTCTGTAAATATGTGGATATATTTTTGGATTATCTATTCTATTCCATTCTATGTGTCTGTTTTTATGCCAGTACCATGCTGTTTTGGTTACTATAGCTTTGTAGTAAATTTTAAAGTCAGGTAGTGTGATGCCTCCAGCTTTGTTCTTTTTGCTCAGGATTGCTTTGGCTATTGAAGGTCTTTTGTGATTCCATATGAATTTTAGAATTGTTTTTTCTATTTCTGTGAAGAATATCATTAGGGATTGTGTTAAGATAGGAATTGTGTTAAATCAGTAGATTGCTTTGAGTAATATGACCGTTTTAACAATATTAATTCTTCTAATCCATGAACATGGGATATCTTTCAATTTATTTGTGTTCTCTTCAACTTCTTTCATCAGTGTTGTATAGTTTTCAATGTGGAAATGTTTTACTGCTTTGGTTAAGTTTATTCGTAGGTATCTTATTTGTAGCTATTATAAACAGCATTGTTTTCTTGATTTCTTTTTCAGATAGTTCACTACTAGTGTATAGAAATGCTACAGCTTTTTGTATGTTGATTTTATATCCTGCAACTTTACTGAATTTGTTTATTAGTTCCAACTTTTTTTTGTGACATCTTTAGGGTTTTTTAAATATAAGAGTATGCCATTTGCAAACAGGGATAATTTGACTTCTTCCTTTCCAATTTGATGTCTTTTATTTCTTTCTCTTGTCTAAGAACAAGCTAGAACTTCCAGTACTATATTGAATAGAAGGATTAAAGTGGGTATCTTTGCCTTATTTCTCATCTTTGAGGCAATGTTTTCAGCTTTTCCCTATTCGGTATGATGTTGGCTGTGGGTTTGTTATATATGGCCTTTATTGTGTTGAGGTACATACCTTCCATACTTAATTTGCTGAAAGTTTTTATCATGAAGGGACGTTGTATTTTGTCAAATGATTTTTTTGTATTTATTGAAATGATCATAAGGTTTTTGTCTTTCTTTCTGTTGATGTGGTATATCACATTTATTGATTTGTATATGTTGAATCATCCTTTCATCCCGGAGGTGAATCCTGCTTGAATCATAGAGAATTATCTTTTTAATGTGCTGCTGAATTTCATTTGCTAGTATCTTCTTAAGACTTTATGTATCTGTTTATAAGGGGTACTGGCCTCCAGTTTTCTTTTTTTGTTGTGTTCTTGTCTGGTTTTGGAATCAGGGTGATGCTGGCCTTATAAAATGAGTTTGGAACTATTCTTTCCTCTTCAATTTTCTGGAATAGTTTGAGGAGGATTTGGTATTAATTCTTTACATGTTTGGTAGAATTCAGCAGTGAAGCATCAGATTCTGAGCTTTTCTGTGATGAAAGACTTTTTATTACTAATTCAATTTCCTCACTCATTATTGGTCTGTTCAGATTTTTCATTTCTTCATTATTTAATCTTTGTAGGTTGTACGTATCCAGGAATTTATCAATTGCTTCTATGTTATTTGCATTATATTTGCTGTATATATTAATAGTAATTTTGCTTGACAGTTCTTTTCTTTCAACACTTTAAATATATCATCCCATTCTCTCCTAGTCTGCAAGGTTTCTGCTGAGAAATCTGTTAATAGTCTAATGGAGATTCCATTATATGTGACTTAATGCTTTTCTCCTGTAGCTTTAGGAATTCTCTCTTTGTCTTTGATTTTTGACATTTTGATTATAATGTGCCTTGGAGAGGACCTTTTTGGGTTGAATCTAGTTGAGTGCTTTGAGCTTTTTGGATCTGGATGTCCTTATCTTTCCCAAGACTTATGAAGTTTTCAGCTATTATTTTATTAAATAGTTATTTTTGTGCCTTTCTCTCTTTCCTCTGTGACAACCTTACATTTTTTTTTTTTTTGCTTAATGGTGTCCTGTAAGTTCAATAGGCTTTTTTCATTCATTTTTATTATTATTTTTTCTCTGATGAGGTTATTTCAAAAGACCTGTCTACAAGTTCAAAAATTCTTTTTTTCTAATAAAAAAGTTATATTTACTTAGAAGCATTCAAAATATCAACAAAACAGCTGCAACTTTTTTTTTGCAATTACAGAATGGTATTCAGTTAACAGAACAAAAATTATTTTGTATAAGCTACATCAGAGATAATGAAAGATTAAAAAAAACTACCATCCCCATATATAACTAATTTGTGCTGTGCACCAACAAGAACCTGCTTTAAATTTCTATGCCAATTTACAACCTCCATATGTACCAGGCAAGGTTAGTGGCTATTGAAAATACCACCAGGACAGGGCTATGTAAAGACACATTCAGTAGTGTGCTAACTATACAAAAAAAAAGACATGGTACGGTTTAAAAACAAATCTTACACAGCCTTATGCTTCAATTGTTTTTCTTTCAAAAGAGTGACTTGTGTACAGGGGGATTAAATGCTTTATAGACAAGAAAAAAACTGTGCTAGAACCAACTTATTCATCATCTTCATCTTTTTCATCAAGCTCCTCTTCCTTCTTTTTCTTGCCATTTTCAGCCTTGATGACTCCCTTTTTTGCTGCATCAGGCTTTCCTTTAGCTCGATATGCAGCAATATCCTCTCTGTATTTTTCCTTCAGCTTTGCAGCCTTCTTTTCATAAGGCTGCTTGTCATTTGCTGCAGTGTCATTTCACCTCTTCCAATTTCTTTGCAGCATCACCAACTGATAGGCCAGGATGTTCTTTGATTTTAGGGCTATACTCAGTACAGAACAAGAAAAAGTCTGAAGGAGGCCTCTTGGGTGCATTGGGATCCTTGGATTTCTTTTTGGTTTCACCTTTAGGAGGGATATAGGTTTTCATTTCTCTTTCATAATGGGCCATGTCCACCTTTGCCATATCTTCAAACTTTCCTTTCTCATTAGCAGATGTGGTCTCCCACCTCTCTGAGCACTTCTTAGAAACTCGGAGAAGTTGACTGAAGCATCTGGGTGCTTCTCCTTGGGCTCCTCCTGACAAGTTTGCACGAAGAGTGCACGTGATGACATTTTGCCTCTCGGCTTCTTAGGGTCTCCTTCGCCCATGTTTAGTTATTTTTCCTCAGCGAGGCACAGGGTCGCCCAGTGCCCGTCGGCTCTCACTTGCCCTGGCACTGTCTCTATGGAGGTCAATGTACTGCAACGGCTGCCAAAAATTCTTTTTTCCTTCTTGATCTAGTCTGTTGTTGAACATCTCAATTTTATTTTTTATTTCATTCATTGAATCTTTAGCTCCAAGATTTCTGTTTGGTTCTTTTTAAGGATAGCTATCTCTATGTTGAATTTCTCATTCAGGTCATGAATTGCCTTCCTGATTTTATTGAATTGTTTGTCTGTATTGCCTTGTATCTTGCTGAGTTTCCTTAGGATCATTATTTTGAATTCCTTTTGAGGTATATTGTAAATATTCTTTTCTTTGCGATCTGTTACTGGAAAATTATGTTCTTTTGCGGGTGTCATGTTTCCATTCCTTTTCATGTTTCTTGTGTCCTTATGTTGATATCTGCACATGTAATGGAACAGTTGCCTTTTCCAATTTTACGGAGTAGCTTTTGTAGGGAGAGACTTTTCCCTGTTAATAGGTTTTAGAGTGTGAATTGGGTACGGAACATTGGCTTTGCTTCTGGATAGACTCAGTATTGTGGTCTCTGCAGTTTTTCCAGCGGTAATCTTCATTAGTGATGTCTCTGCCACTTTTCTTACTGAAGCTATTTAGGATTTTTGTGTGTTCTAGATTCTATCAGTAAAACGACAGCATTAATTATTGGGGCTTAATGATGCATTTTATTAATTTCTATGCATATAATACTTTCTTGTGTCCCATGTCTTCCTTTTTGCTGTATTTTCTAGTATTAATTTCAATGAGAAGTTTATGGTCTAAGAAATATTCTAATTCCTGCCATATGAACATGTCTTTATTTTGTTCTAATGCTTGATGAATAGTTTGGATATAGAAATTAGGTTCAAAATTATTCTGTCATAGAACTTCAAAATTATTTCTACATTATCTCCTTTTTAATATATTTTTTGAAATAATTCCAAAGACAAGGAAAAGTTACAACAGTATAAAGAACTGCAGACCCTTCACCCAGATTTACCCACATTTGTTGTATTATTTCCCACATTTGTTTTATTATTTTATTTTTTTTATCTCTTTCTATGTTTTTTCCTGAACTCTTTGAAAGCAAGTTGTAGACATTTTTCTCCTTTACTTCTAAATATCTCAGTGAGTATTTTCTAAGGGCAAGAATATTCACTTACATAATTTTAGACTGTATTCAAACGTTGCCAAATGCTCTGTAATGAACTTCTTAGCATTTTTTCTGGCCCAAGATCTATTTAATTTTCCTCTCTTTGATCTTCACTCTTTGTTAATCCGAATCAGTTCCTCAGTCTTTCTTGGTCTTTTATGACAGTGATATTTTTGAAGAGTACAGGCTAGTGTTTTTGTTGAATCTCCCTCCATTACATTGTATTTTGACATCCAATGTTGCCAGTAAGAATCTGGAGGCAGAGGGACAGAATGAGAGTGTATTTAGCTTAGCATAACCCAGCCTGACGCTTCAAAAGCCAGGGAGATAAACAATCCACTTTTGGAGTATCCAATACTCAAATTCCTCAAGGCCCGTTCAAGCTCAGAATCCTTCGAGATGCCATTTAACAGCTCTTTTAAGGAATTTACTTCTTTCTCAAACGAAGCATGAGCTAGGAAAGAGATCTCTATGTGGTGGGAGCTAGCCAAACCCATCTCTCTCTGATTCCCACATAACAAATCTGATTTCTGAGAGATTGGACACTGCCATTTTTCAACCACACTTACAGCTGTCAAAAGCAATTACAGTCACATCATATTAAAAATGCCAATAGCCACAATATATCTCCAGTTATCACTATAAACCACTATAGAATCAGAAGGGATTCAGAGTTCAATGTCTTCACCTTTATGACGAGGTAGAGGCCTTAGGAGATGAAGGGCTGGTGAAGGCACATGACTTGTTAGTGCCACAGCCACATCTTGAATTAATATTCTGATTTATTATTTAAACTCGAAATGATCTAGCAATGCCAAGGAAACCACTCTTTAGCAATGGTAAGAATACAGTGAACACATTAATAAAATTAATACTGAAAAGGAGGGTGGTGGGCAGAGTTCATGTCTCCAGGACTACGATGCTGTGATTCTGCCAGCCCAATTAAAAGGACCAAGTGGATGATATGCATGAAGCATCCCTGGATGGGCTCTATGAGGTCGAAAGAGAGATTGCAATTCATTATTCTAAGAGCATCTTAACTGTCAGCACATTGAATTAAGGGGCTAGGAGCAAAGAGGTTCTTCCCACTTAACAGCCACAAATGTGAAGGATTAAGGCTCTTTAATTCAGAGGAAAGACTCCAGCCATATAAACTTAGAAATTTATTGCCCACCCAGTGATGAGTGCTGTGAAATCTGGAGTCAACATCCTTTGCTACATCTGCTTTTGATCAGCTCTGCGGAGTTAGTTATTTGTGTCAAGAGTTCCTAGCCCCAAGCTAAGTGGGGGTGGGAGTGGGGTGGAGATAGAGTGGGAAGAGGGGAAGTGCTCAGAGAATTCAGAGGTCGGAAGGTTAACACTCAATACAAGCCTCCATCAATACCTGCCCCAGGGCTTTTCTGATTACACACTTAGCATAACGTATGAGTTGAAAATGATAATGTGTTTTAATGTCTGTGAAATAGGTCTGGGTATTAAATAAAGCAGAGCATTACTTTGTAATTGTAGGGAAAAAAAAATCTGTGTTTCAATGGAAAACCATGGCTGATCTATAGCACACTCTTCTGGGTTAGCACATCCTATACCTGTGCATTGCCTGAGCTGGTTTGCGGCCCTTTGTCACCTGTAAGTAACTGGTAGATGCGTAAATCCTGTCCTGTCTGACAGTGATAATTCACTTTGTTTTCATTTACAGCTCATCTCAACCTTCCTTTGCTCCATATAAATTTGTGCTTTTTTTTGACTTGCCCTTTGGACGCCAAAACATCTGTCTGGTTCCCTCATCATATGAGTCACGTGAAGTCTTTACCATGTGTTCATTTTTGTATGTATATGACAGTATGATTTTACCCTTTTCTGCACATTACCTTTTTAACACAAAATCCTCCCACAGCCTGATCGCTTGTGGGAAGATTCAGCCACTCTTTTTCTCTGTCTTTCCAAGGTTTGTTTACCTAGATCAGTTCTCTGGAGACTTCTTGACTAGAACTTTTAAACATCAGTCATTTAAAACAAAACACGGCTGAAATCTAAGGTACCTCTTTGTTTTACCAATTCTGCGTCAAGGAAATTCTCAAGGAAAGGGAAAGCGGAGATGATGCTTTTATAGGCTTCACCCTCAGAGCAGGAAGAGCTCGTGGTCACACCTAATGGAAGACTCAGATCTGGAACCCACTTCTCCAGGGTCCCAGCACCACCCTGTCTGCAGAAAAGGAGGAGAGGTGGAAGGCTTTACTTTTATGACATTCCCCCTCCCCCAAGGTTCCCAAACTACACAATGCCATGATTGTATTTCTGATGGCCTAGGAGAAGATGCAGGGCCCTGAGGTGACTGACAGATGAAAGCACAAGTTCCCTTCCATCAGCCCTCCATCTCCTGCATCCTGAGCTGCAGCAGAGCAGATGGGACCACAGCTCTAGGGAAGGGCCGGGATGGTCCCCTTTATTCCCGGATGTTTTTCTCATGAGCTGGAGGGGACATGATGTTGGGTGACTTTGGGGTGAGTCGTGTAAATTCTCAATGTCTCATGTAGAAGGTGAGAGGGGTGCAGATGATCTTGAAGGCTTCTTTCTGCTCTGACAAGGTAAGCATCCAAGGTCAAGCCTTGTGGTCTGTTGAAGCGAGAGGCAACCTGCCAATCATCGTGGTTTTCTTTTGCATTGTACTACTTCGGTTTGGTCATTCACAAAGGATAAGAAGGTACTTCTTAGTCTGATGTAGTTATATACAGGAGTTCCTGAGATCCAAAATAGAGTTTGCCTGGAACATTCCTGGGGATTCTTCCCTCTTTGGATGAATTGTCAATTCCATGTCATTTGATTATATTTCCGCCTTGGTAAATGCCTTCTTCATGGGATGTTAGAAACTAATGAAGAAATTTTGGTTAAAACAAGAACATATTCGAACTTATGTATTTTGTGAAAAATTGTTGAAACTTATTTCTTCCCCAAATTATTTTAAAGCTCAAAAATAATTATGATTGTTAATCATGGATCTTTTGAAATACCAACAAGAGAAGTTAACTTCCATTCAATTTCTTTTTGGTTTTGTCCCAAAATAGGATTCAAGCAAAATAAAACATGAAATAGAAATCTCCCGTGTTTATAACATGCCCATCCCCTAACGAAAGGACACAGTGACAGTTAAGCCTGGGTAATTCCATGCCTTTCGGTACAACTTTTTACTTTCAATATCTTTTGTATCTATTACCTTACTGAGTTTTTCAAAAACGATGGCAGCTGTTTTCAGTTTTAGATGACTCTCCGAGAGGTTAAGTGGCTTAGTCAGGGTCCCACATCTGCTAGCGAAAGAATCAGAGCTAAAACTCACCCTTCGGTCCCTCATCTTTTCCTCTTTGGGCGGCCCCATCTTACTTCCATTAGTCAGCAATGAAGCCTCCCTTTAATCATGAAACTCTTTCTCTTCTGAAGGACAGTAAAAATCTTTAGTAGAAATTGAATGTAATTTCTAAAAAACCAAAAACCAAAGCCGAAAAATGAGATATAGATGATTTTTAATTTATTACTTGGGTCAATTTCCATTTTAGAAAAGACAGAAACAAAATATATACTTAATATTTACATTTTTTTTTTTACAACGGAAAGTATTTACATCATAGAGAATAAGTACAAAATAGCATATAAAACTCTAGGACAACACAGACAGCAAGGACCACAATTTCAGCCAGGAATTTTCTGGCTATTTTTTTTTCCCTTATAAAAAGTTGAAGTGCAGAAGGCTAACCCTTGTTTAACCATTTTGCTAATTTAGCCAGTTATTGTTTCATCTCTTTATTTTGATGGCTTCTCCAAAAGAGCCTTTATTTAGAATAAGTAGTAATTGATCTTCCTACATCACCCTCTGGGGTTCGCCTTTCATCTCCAGGATATGTATTACCTTATCATGGCTCCCATCACTGGCCCCTGTGGGTTTCCTGTGCTTACACAACTGCTTAAAAGAACGGTTGTAGTTATTTGCTAAAATCCTCCCCATCTGGGCAGTAGCAAAGCCACTTTTCAAGGAATAGGCTTATTTGTTTAGCTAAGTCTTTCCATGCAGAATATTTGATTTGCAGTGAGTGTCCAGCCCCTGCACTTTGTAGGACCAAGACCCAGAAAGACTGTCACCTAGTGCATGGTGGCTGAACCAGAACCAGAACCTGAGTCTTCTGTCTCCCCATGCAGGGACCTTACTCTGGTGTCGCACTGCCCAGGATGGAGTCGTTCAGGTCAGGGAGGAAGGCCTCTTCTGAACTGAGACCACACTTCCCACCTCTGTACATGCTGCCTCATTGGCAAATAGGGCCTGGGTCACTGAATACTTCTAGAATTCTAGGTCGACGCCTACCTAGAGGGCAGAAGTGGGAATCAAGTGGGGGAGTGTCAAACAGATGAGGCTGTGGGTCAGTTCGCAGGGGCAGGGGTCTGTCCCCCACTCCCAAAACACTCCAGGAGCCATTCATGAAGCCATCTGCTAGGTAGGTTCTTAGGCAAACCCTGGCCACTTGGGGTGTTTTTCCTGCTGTTCATTTTTAGCCTGGCAGTTAGTGAAATAGAGAGAAGACGCTACCATCAAGGGAAAATTCTATCTTTGACCTGGTCTATTCAGGCATTGACAAATAGAATCACTAACAATTAAAAATGAAAGTCAGAAATGGAAAGGAAAGAATAATCCAGTAGAGAAACAAGTGTGTTGAAATAGCACCTGATAATGGGAAGAAAACCCTATAGGTAGCATTTAAAAGGATCGATCTTTTAAGGTCAATATCTAACCATCTAAGAGCTTACCACTTAAGCAAAGCACTTTCCTATGTCTACTTACACAAATAACTAACAGACTTTCAAAATATCCAAGGCGATTAAAAAAATAAATTGAGTGCACCAGAAAAATACCCAAAATTGAGAATGATAATAAAATCATAGTGATAATGATCACAATAAAAAAGAGACAGAACTTAAAACATCATGATATGTCAAAAGGTATTTACGTATATGAAGTTAGCAACAGCACAACATATATAAAATGGGTGTGAAGGTTTAAACATTTTAGAAATTATCTGAAGGCTGCAAGAAGCAAAAGAAACTCTTCTGTAATTAAGGTCATCGTGAAAATAAAATACTGTACAATTAAATATTACACAACAAATGCACCAAGTAACAAGAGAAAAGGTTAAATGAAAAAGTTAAGGTATCAAATGCATAGAACCCAATTGCTTCAGTAAAGATTGGTAAGATCGGCCGGGGCTGCTATGGAATTTGCAACGTTTGGTTGGGAAGGAAGAAAGTGTTGTGAACGAGGAAAGTGGGTCCCTTCCCCTTAGTATTGTTTTCCTGATAAATTGGTATTTTTACTGAATCACTGAAATATAATATGAGATCCTTTAATCTTTCCTATAGAGAAAGCTCCCAAACTTATGGAGTAATTACAATTCCTTGGACTCTTTCTTAGATCATTAATCAAAGAGGCCATGGATGCCTTTGTGCTCCATGGAGTCAAGACTAAAGGCTAGTCTGTTAGGCTCGGTGGTATAACAGACTAAAGGAGCTGCAGGTTGTTGGGAAAAGCTGGGGTCTGGGGCACAGGGTTGCTGCCCAGGAGGGGTGTCTTTGCTCAGTACCAAGAGGCTGAGTGTGAGCCTGAGAGCCGTGAGCACCACGTGCATTTGAAGAACCTTGTGTGAGTGCCTCAGGACACTGCCACATGAGTGGCAAACAACTGAAGAAACCAGACTTCCTTCAGGGCCCCTGTCCAGTTGGGGACACCCTAGGTTGATGATTAAGTTAGTGTACGGGAGGGGGACTGGAGACTGTGCCCAGCATAGAACCAGCCAGTTCCTCTGAGTTTGTGTGGCGGGAAGCAGCGTGCTTCTTGGCCAATTAGCATAGTAGAACATGGCTGTGTTCTGCCTCTATCCCTGCTGGGCGAGGGCTTGTGGGACACATGTTTTAACATGGTCCCTGCACACTCATATTCCCAGAGACATCACTCCACCTGCATGAACCCTCGACAACACTATATAAACCACAGGTGCTCACTTTCTCTTAAATCTAGTCTTTATAAACTCTTTTGGCAACAGAACCGCTTAGAAATTTACATTTTACAGGGATCATTCTAGAGCATGTATATTGAACTCTACTAGTAATAGTGACAGAAACCTTGCAGACTCCTGATCATTCATGGGGAGTACTGGGGCTCTTGGATGGCCATGGAGCTGGCTTGCTTATTTTTGGCTAAGCCATAAACCGAGGAGTTGGTTTAAAAAAAATTATTCTATTTTCTGCCACAAATACAAGACACTGTGTTTCTCTGAATGTCTCATCACTTATCAGGGACCTAGCCCCAGATTCCAACAACCTGTGCACTGAAGAGAAACCAAGTGGATTCCCCCGCAAAAGAAAAGAAAATTTCTTGAAGTCTTTCGCTGGTCTTTCCAATATGGGGGACTTTAGCCCTTCCTTGCTCACTACGACCTTCCATCCAGGTTTGGTGGGGAGAGGTTGGGCAGGAAAAAATAGACACTTATGTGGTTAAGCACAGCACAATCTGATAGGCATAAGGGAAGATGTGTTTGGCTTACTGAAATCCACAGAAAAGTTAGGGAATCATAGAGTCACACTACGTTACATCTGGTCTTCGCTGAGACCCTTCGCACTGCAGTCTGCTTCCTTCCTCTACTAAGCTGAGCGCGTCACAGGCTGTGCTAAGGGGTTTGCTGTGACGTTTGAACTTGGAACCAACAGGGAACCCTAGAGACTTTGCTCATGACCACGAAGCCAAAAAACAAAGAAAACACAGCATTTCTTCACCTGTAGGACCTAATAACGGTATTTTATCAGACTTAGAATAGAAACTAAGAATAAAATAAAACAAAATAAATGAAAGTATACGTTTTTTCTCTTATAAGGAACATAATAACATATTAAATGAGAGGTACCAGGAGTGTTGGGAGGGAAAACAAAACTGTCAGGTGAGTTGACTTGAGACTGTAGATGTTTTCTCCCGGGGCATCGTTCTGTGGCGGGGGCTGTGGCGATGCCCGTGGACTGAACCGAGAGGAGTGTCGGGAGCTCTTGGGGGTGGAGGGGATGGGGAGGGGATGGGAATGGGGACAAAAAGAAATAGGGACAGGGACAAGAGAGGGAGCCGAGTGGTCTGGGGGTGAGACACCAATGCAGAGAACTGAAACGTAAAGAGAGCTGGGAACCACGTCGGGCGGGCGGCTGCCCGCGCAGGTGGTGAGGAATTGGCAGGCTCTGCGGAAAGGACAGGGGGCATCTCGGGAGGGCGACGGCCGAGAGGACCATCTGAACTGGAGGGCCGGGGTCAGAGCTCGCTAAGGGGCTTTGGAAACCATCTGGTAAAGGTGCCAAAAGGCAGCAAGAAGGTGTCACCCTCCCACGCCCACTCGCCAGCTGCTCCACGAGGCCAGCAGCAGGGCTCTGCGGGGACGTGAAAATGGAGCACCAGAGACCAGTGGCCGGCAGGTCAGCACAGGAAAGGTCCTGGGTGTTGAAAAACAGCCTCTTTTTGCTAAAGGGCAGCAGGGTATGTGCTAGGGCCCCTGGGGTGGCCGGGCATGTGGTTGGGAGACCTCAGGTCAGGTGGGTTTAGCACCAGGGGCCTCGCTGGAGACCCCTTCCAACCCAAAAGAGAGTTCCAGGGGAACAACTTTTCAAAAGTCATAAAAAACATACAACAATTAGTAAAAAGAAGACATCTTACCTTAACATTAAAACAGAAATTATAGAAAAACTTAAACTATTAGCAAACTATATGCAGGTAAATGTTTTCTTCTTCCATATAAAAGACCCACTGCCTGCAGTATGGACAGGTCCTTACCAAAAATAATCACCACGAGAAAGACAAGTGATTCATTATTATTTTTTTTTTTTTTGGAGACAGAGTCTCACTTTCTTGTCCTGGCTAGAGTGAGTGCCCTGGCGTCAGCCTAGCTCACAGCAACCTCAGACTCCTGGGCTCAAGCGATCCTCCTGTCTCAGCCTCCCGAGTAGCTGGGACTACAGGCATGCACCACCATGCGCGGCTAATTTTTTCTATATATTTTTAGCCGTCCAATTAATTTCTTTCTATTTTTGGTAGAGACGGGGTCTCGCTCTTGCTCAGGCTGATTTCGAACTCCTGAGCTCAAACAATCCGCCCGCCTCGGCCTTCCAGAGAGCTAGGATTACAGGCGTGAGCCACCACGCCCGGCCTGTATTATCATTCTTAATGTGTACATATTGCAAAATCATATGGATTCATCACAAAATCTTTAGTAAATGTCCTATTGCTTTCAGCTTTGTTTTTTCCTTTTTTTCATTTTCTTCCTCCTCTTCGTCTTCCTTACACTTCTGCTATTTAAATACCAGTGCAGTGAACATCCATACAGCAAGGCATTATGGTGTAGTATTTAGGCACATGGTTTGTGTAGACTCTGGATTTAAATCCAGCTCCATTCTGTAGGTGGCTGTGGGAACTTGGACACATTGCATAATTGGTAGAAGGCTTTTTAGTTCCTTCACATGCAAATAGGGATAATATTCCTACGGTTTTGTGAGGATGAACTTGAATTCCATTTGTGAAGTATTTAACATTGCTCTTTGAAGGGAATAAATACATCATGCAAAGGTAACTATTGTGCATCAATTCAACATATAATTATGCATTTGTCCAACTATTTCTTTGGGATATGTACCTACAAGTAGACTTGCTGCTTCCAAGGATTTCTAGCTTTGAAAATCATTCAATGTGCACTGCTAAGTTGTCCTCCAAAAAGTCTTTGCCAATTTGCATCATAAATAGTGCATTTAGGTGATAATTTTCCCTTATTATCACAAATATTAGGTATTTTCATTGAAAATATTTTAGTCAAAAATTACCTCATTGTTAATTTCCATTTCTTTGGCTATTAGGGCAACTGCACTATTTTCCTTTTACAATATTCACCTTCGCTCATCATCTATGTATTTTATTTAGCATTTTGTTTCATTCGTGCATCAGCCTGTTTTTTATGTACATTTCTATAAGTAGTAAGAATTGTAACCATTTTTGTGATATAAGTTGAAAATTATTTCAGATTCGCATTTACTTTTCATCCTTGTTCATGTTTATTTTTGAAGGGTTGTACAGGTTTTTAATTTATTTATATTATCGAATCTATTAGTGCTTTCTCTAAGATTTCTACCCGTGAGAGTCACTGATGGGGAGTATTCCTCCATTCTCTGGTGAAATCAGAACGTTTGATTTTGCTGGTTTTTTGTTTTGTATTTATCTGGGACTGCCAGAGAACACCCTCCTTTTGTGAGAAGATTCTAAAAATGTTATACATTTAAACCAACTAAATATTAATGTCAACAACCAAAGATTAGTGTAGTTTTATGTGTCAAGAATTAATAAGAACATTCACAAGTATCAGTGTAAAATACTATGGTTTTGGCTTTTACACTAAGGCTGTTATGAATTGAGCCAACTCAAATATTTTCTAAGATATGGCTGTTACATTTCATATTAGATTTTACCTAGATGTTCATAGAATAAAAAGTGACAAGAACATTTCTATAGCTCTAAGATTATATAAATATGAATGTATATTTTATTCTAAAACATTGATTTTTAGTATACAATTAAATCTTTAACTGTATAAATAATATTGTGATGAACTTAACAGCATACTCTATGATTTAACATGCTTTTAGTTGACTAATCGTCTCAAACACCATTTTAAAAATATAATCCATTTATTTCTGATATGAGATTGCACTTACCCTTACCTTTGTTCAATATTAAAGTCTGCTTTTGGGCTTTGGCTTTATATTCTATTCCAATATTCTGGCCATATTTATTGCTGTTATTGTTGAAGTTTTATGTAATGTAAATGAGTAGATTTTATTTACTAGAACTCCTTTTCAGGAGAATAGTATTTATTAAAAAAAAAAATAGGCTGGTACCCCTCGAGAAGTAGAAGTCAAGGACATGGGTGTTGGTTGATGTCGTGGCTTCAGGAAACAGGCGATCCTATTGCAAGTGTGACAGAGGGAAATGTGTGTATTTGCTCTTGCAAAATATATTTCTATCAATTCTTTCTTTTGTTTCTATAGATTTTGCAATGATACTCTATATTACAATAAATATACAATAAATATTCCTTTATTAAATTTGTGTCAGTGTAGAAGAAGCTCTTTTTTAACTTAGTAATCTTTTAAAAATATATTAATATTAAATAATATTAATATTATATACTATTAATGTTACAGCTTTGCTAGCATCATTTATTGAAGAAGGAGTTTTTGTTCCGATGTATATTGTTGGCCTCTTTGTTGAAAATCAGTTGGTTGTAAATGTTGATTTATATCTGGGTTCTCTATTCTGTTCTGTTGATCTGTGTGTCCACTTTTATACCAGTACCATGCTGTTTTGGTTACTAAAGCCTTGTTATATATTTTGAAGTCAATGTGATGCCTCTATATTTTTTCATTTTGCTCAAGATTGCTTTGGCTATTTTCTCTCTTTTTTGGTTCCATGTGAATTTTAGAATTGCTTTTTCTATTTCTGTGAAAAATGTCATTAGTACTTTGATGGGGATTGCACTGAGTCTAGATTGCTTTGTGAAGCTTGGAAAACTGTATATTTATATGCAGAAGAATGAAACTAGACCTCCCACCCCCCTTTTTTTTTTACCATATACAAAAATCAACTCAAAATGGATTAAAAATTTAAACATAAGACTCAAAACTATAAAACTACCAAAAGGAAAGCATATGGGAAACATGTTAGGGCATTGGTGTTGGCAAAGATTTTACAACTAAAATCTCAAAAGCACAGGCAAAAAAAAAAGGATAAATAGGACCATATTAAACTAAAAAGCTTCGTCACAGCAAAGGAAACAATCAACAGAGTGAAGAGATAACCTGGTGAATGGGAGAAAATATTTCCAAATTATTCATCCAACAAGTAGCTGATATTCAGAATATATAAAGAATTCAGATAACTCAACAGCAAAAAAACAAATAATCCCATTAAAAAGTAGGTAAAGGATCTAAATAGATATTTCTCAAAAGAAGATATATAAATATCCAACAGGATATGAAAAATCCTCAGCATAACTAATCATCAGGGAGATGCAGATCAAAACCACAATGAGATATCTCACCCCAGTTAGAATGGCTATTATCAAAAAACAAAACAAAAAAAATGTTAGATGCTGGTGAGGTTTGAAGAAAAGGGAACTCTCATGCACTGTTGGATGGAATGTACATGAGCACAGCTATTATGGAAAAAAATATGGAGATTTCTCAAAAAACTGAAAATGGAGCTACCATATGATCCAGTAATCCTGCTCCTGGCTATTTATCCAAAGGAAAGAAAATCAATACATCAAAGGGATGCATGCTCCCCAATGATTATTACAGCACTATTCACAATAGCAAAGATATGGAATCAACGTATTACAAGAATGGATAAATAAAATGTAGTATATTTACACAATGGAATACTATTCAGCCATAGAAAAGAATAAAATAATGTCATCTGCAGCAACATGGATGGAATTATAGGCCACCATGTTAAGTGAAGCTAGCCAGACACAGAAAGACAAATATTGCAAGCTCCCACTGTACACAGAAGCTAAAATAGTTGATTTCATGGAGAGAGAGAATAGAACAATAGTTATCAGAGGCTCGGAAGAATGTGGATGTATGGAGGAGGTCAGAAAATGAAGAGAGGTTGATTAATGGGTGCAAACATAGAGAGAAGGAATAAGTTATATAAGTTCAATAGTAGAGTAGAGTGACTACAGTTAACAATGTATTGTGTATTTCAAAATAGCTAGAGTTAGGACCCTGTTCAAAACTTTCTAATGCCATTGGTGAAATCACCCACTGCCCATTTAATGTCACTCACAAGATCATGCTGGAATCTCTCACGCTGACTAGACTTCCATTCCTACTTGATCAGACTCTTTGGAGAGCCGGTCTTCAAACATGACTGAGCCACTTTCTCTCCAGTGTCTGATGATTGCCAGAAACTATTTATAGTCCCTGTTTTTTGTCACTCCTAGTCTTTCTTGTGCTGCCATAAGTTATTATTGATCTTTCTGATTCTACATTATAAGCCCATTTTAAACACTGAATCTTTATTATAGTTTTCAGTTTAGTAGATAATTACTTTATTCCCCAAAAGATGCATTGATCTAATAAAGATAAAGTCACATTCCTGCTACCAGAAGGAAAGATGAAGCCTTTTTAGAATTATCAAAAAGTGAAGTTATGTGACACTGTGGTATATTTTCTTTGTCATATATGGCATTACCTAGTAAATTTAGAATGGGCTACAGTGCATGGGAAAGTTAGAGCTACTTTCTAGATAAAAGGTGGGAATACCTAGAACTTCCAGTTTCAGCTCTGAAATGTAGAGAATTTGGAAGTTCTCACTCCTATCCTTACAATAAGGAAAAGCTAAACAAACTGAAAATTAACAACTTTTATTGAATTTCTCAGAGAAGCAAGGTCCCAGGAATAATTGCCATCCAAAACTCTGGAGAGACAGGTGAGTCCAGAGTTGTAGCTGAGATATATTTATCCAGAGCAGAAATTCTGGAGACATAAACTAGAAAGAACACTTAAGGAAGGCAGGGGCTAAGAAACACTTTTGAAGGTCACAGTCCAGAGACACAGACCCAAGGACAGACTGAAATTTAGTCATAGGATATGGAATGCTTACTCTTTCCCACGCCACACCACCACACCAACAGGGCTCTAGTGTAGTAACCGCGGACTTCTGCTGAAAGAGCTGCAAAGTGCCAACTCTCCTTGAGGAAAAGTTCCTAGGGAAGCCAGGGTCAACAGAAAGACAAGAACACTGACACTACAGGAAGCTGGGGCCTTTGGCACTACAGCTACAGCGAAAATCAAACCCAGCCCGACTCCTAGCCAGAACATAAAACTTCACCCTGGTGCTTTTTCACCTCATATCCTGTTAGCTGATACATTTTGTCTGGATTTCAATGAAAAATTACAAGGCACAGTAAAAGGCAAGGAAAACAGTCTAGAAACAGACCAAACATCAGAACCAAATACAGAAGTTCAAATTATCAGACAGGGAATTTAAAATAACTATGAATTAATGTGTTAAGGACTCTAATGGAAAAAAACAGAAAATGTGTAAGAAAAAATGAATAAAATAAGCAGAAAGATGGGGACTCTGAAAAAAATAAAAAAGAAATGCTGGAAATAAAAAAAGTAAAATATGGGCTTTTCAGTAGACTGGTCACAACTGAGAAAAGAATTAGCTCAAAGATACTCAATATCAACTTTCCAGACTGATACGCAAAGAGAGAAAAGAATGAAAACCAAACAGGACAGAATACCCAGGAGCTGTGGGACAGTTCAAAGCATATAACATATAGGTCACTGGAGTCCCCAGAGAAGCTGAAAGAGAGTGCAGAGTATAAAAACTATTTAAAGTAAAATAGGCCAAAAATGTTCCAAAATTAATTTCAGACACCATCCCACAGAACCAGGAAGCTCAGAGAACACCATTCAGGATAAACACCAAAACTTCTACACCTAGGCATTACATGTTCGAGCTTCAGAAAAACAAAGACAAGGAGAAAATCTTGAAAGAAACCAGAGAATAATAAAATAGATTTGCTACAGAAAAAGAGAGATGAGAATTACATTAGACTTGTCATCAGAAATCATGCAAGCAAGAAGATACTGGAAAATATTTAAAGTGTTGAAAGAAAAAAACACACCACCAACTGAGATTTCTGTATCAAGCAAAATTATTGTTCAAAAGCGAAAGAGAAATATTTTCTTAGACACACAAAAATTGAGAGAATTTATCTCCAGCAGACCTGCACTGAAAGAGATATTTTTTTTCTTTCTTTCTTTTTTTTTTTTTTTTGAGGCAGAGTCTCACTCTGTTGCCCTGGCTAGAGTGAGTGCAGTGGCATCAGCCTAGCTCACAGCAACCTTAAACTCTTGGGCTCAAGCGATCCACCTGTCTCTGCCTCCTGAGTAGCTAGGACTACAGGCATGCGCCACCATGCCTAGCTAATTTTTTCTATATATTTTTAGTTGTCCAGCTAATTTCTTTCTATTTTTAGTAGAGACAGGATCTCACTCTTGCTCAGGCTGGTTTCGAACTCCTGAGCTCAAACCATCTTCCCGCCTCGGCCTCCCAGAGAACTAGGATTACAGGCGTGAGCCACCACGTCCAGCCTGAAAGAGATATTAAAAGAAAATTTTAAGGGCGAAGGAAAATTATATAGGTCATGAAATTGGGTCTTTATAAAGAAAGGAAGACATCAGAGAAGGAATAAATAAAGGTAAAAGCAATCTTTTGTTTTTCTTATTCTTAGAAATATGATTCTAATGATCTAAACTGTTTAATGCGATAATAGTAGTAACAGGTAATTACAGTGCACAAATAAATGGAATAGTAACCACAATATTATAAAGGGTGGGAGAAAGGAGTTGAGAATACTTGGTTATAACGTACTGTACTACCCAAGAAGCGGTATAGTATTATTTGAAAGTGGAGTTAGATTAGTCGTAAATGTCTATTACAAACTCTGAGTAGCCACCACATTTTTTGAAAGTATAATTAACATGTTAAGAGAGGGGAGAAAGTGGAATCATATAAAATGCTCAGCTAAAACCAGTGAAAGGAAAAAACAAGGAAGATAAAAAAGAAACAAAGAACAGGAGGGATTATCACTGCAGATCATAGTGACATTAAAAGGAATATGTTGAAAACCTTTATGCCTGGGAAGAGGACCAGTTTCTTGACAGACACTAACTTCCAATACTCACACAAAGAAACTGATAATATAAACAGGTCTGTATTTATTACAGAAACTTAATGAACAATGAGTAAGCTTTGCAAAAGAAAGCACTAGGCCAGATGTTTTTACTGGTAAATTCTACCAAACATTTAAGGAAGAAATTATTACCAATTCTCTGTAATCTCTCCCAATAAGAGACATAGAGGTAATCCCTCTGGACTCTTTCAACAAGGCCACCATTTCTCACTATCAAAATTAGATGAAGGCATTAAAATTAAAGAAAACTATAGACAAATATCTCTTATGAGCATAGATGCAAAAATCCATAGCAAAATAGCAAATCAAACCCAACAATGTATGAAACAAATTAGAAGCCATGACCATGTGGGATATATTCCAGAGTGCAAGGCAACTTCAACATTCAGAAGTAAATCTATGTAACTCACCATATCAACAGACTGTGGATGAAAAAAATCAGTTGGTCATATCAATAGATGCAACAATAATATTGACTAAATCCAATACCCGTTCATGATAGAAACTCAGCAAACTGGAAATACAGAGAAATGTCATCAACTTGATAAAGAGTATCTGCTACTTACAGCTGACATCGTACTTAGTATCCACAAACTAGGTGTCTCCCCTAAGACTGGGAACAAAACAAAGATGTCTTTTCTCAACACTCCATTCATCATTGTACCAGAAGCACTAGCTGCAAGGAAAGAAAAGGAAACGAAAGGTATACAGATTGTAAAGAAAGAAATAGAGCTTTGTAGATTCCTTGATGTTCTATGCACAAGATCCAAGATATTCCATGCACAGGCGCACATGCACCCACAAACACACAGACCAACTGCTGGAACTGCAAGCAAGCATAGCAAAGTCACAGAATGAAAATGTTATTTGGTTTACTGTACTAGTATTAACAAATGGGAATTTGAAATTAAAAAAACAGAATTTACAACACCGCACCACCACCAAATGAAATACCAGGATATACATCTCACAAAATATGTATAGAATCTATATGTGGAAAACTATAAAACTCTTATGAAGACTATCACAATATATTAATAAATAGATGTTTTGTGGAAATGGATTGGAGGTCTCAATATTGTTAAGATATTAATTCTTGCCAGAGTGATCTATAACAGCAGTCACCAACCTTTTTGGCACGAGGGACCAGTTTCATGGAAGACGGTTTTTCCAGAGAGTGGGGGGAGGCGGAGCTCAGGTGGCGATGCCAGTGATGGGAGCAGCTGTAAATACAGATGAAGCTTCGCTCGCTCCTGCCGCCCCCCTTACCCCACTTCCTAAGTTTCACAGAAGACGATTTTTCCATGGATGGGGTGTGTGGGGTGGGGGGGATTGGCAGTGGAACTTTGTGACCTTGTCCCTAACAGGCCACAGACCAGTACCGTTCCCTGAGGGTTGGACTAACCACAGATCTATAGGTTCAGTGCAATCCCCATCAAAATACCATGAGGAAGTCCTTTAGATATCAATAAACACATGGTAAAGTTTATGGGCAAGTATATGGGAAAGGTGAAAAACCTAGGATACTTAATACAATATTGAAGAATAACAAAGTTAAAGGATCAACACTACCTTATTCCAACACTTTCTATACAGTTACGATAATTAAGAGAGCATGGAGGTGGTGAACAGATAGACACATAGAGCAATGGAGGAGAGCAGAGATCCCAGAAATAAACCGTCACAAATACTCTAAAGGATCAAAAGCAATTCGATAAAGAAAGGATAAACTTTTTAATAAATGTTGTTGGGACTACTGGCTTTCTATAAGCAAAATCATGACAACTTTCACAAATATCAAATATAAATGGATCCTAGTCCTAAATGTAAAATGGAAAAACATAAAACTTCTAGAAAACATAGGGGAAAATGTAAGAGATTTAGATTTGGTGTTTAGTTTTAGATATGACAGTAAAGTGCCATCTGTAACAGGAACATATCGATGGACTGTACCATATTACAATGAAAACCGGTGCCCTTTTAAAGACACTATTAAGAAGATACAAAGACAAACTTAATGAGAGAAAAAAATTACAAAATACATATCTGATAAAGGAATTTTATCTAAAATATAGAAAGAATTCTTAAAAATAGAGAAAAAACCAAAAGATCTGAACAGAAATTTCATCAAAGATAATATGGATAGAAAATAAGCATATGAAAAGATACTCAACATCATTTGTCAATAAGAAATTACAAATTAAAAGGAAGATGATATATCTCTACCCATATATTAGAATGGCTAAAATCCAAATCCCTTCCACGAGCAAGTGCTATGAGGGTGTAGAACAACGAGAGCTCTCATTTATTGCTGGTGGAAATGCAAAGCTATAGAACCACTTCGCAAGACAGTTTGACAGTTTCTACTGTCTTTTCATATAATTCAACTTTCAGACTCCTAGTTATTTAATCAAAGATTTAAAAACTTGTTTTCACACTAAAACTCACTTGTGAATATTTATAGATGCTTTATTCATAATCGCCAAAAACTGGAAGCATCCAAGATGTCCCTCAGTAGGTGAATTAATGAACAAATGGAGGTGTTTTTATACAATGGAATGCTATTCACTGATAAAGAGAAGTAAGCTTTCAACTCGTGAAAAACATGTATGAAACTTGGATGCTTATTGCTAAGTGAAAGAAGTCTAAAAAGTCAGCATACTGTATAATTCCATTCTAAAAAAGACAAAACTATAATAATGACAAACATCAGCAGTGGTAGCTCATGTTGATTGTATGCACTTTTGATGAGTATGATGAGAATGGCATCTTAACTCTAGGGCCATTCTCCTCAAAACCTGTAACCTCTGTTCAATCATGACCAAAACATTAGACCAATCCCAATTGAGGGAGATGATACAAAATACCTGATCAATAATCCTCATAACCATCAAGATTATTAAAAAAATAAGTAGGACATTCTGAGAAACTCATAGCCAACAGTCGGTTAAGGAGATATCAACTAAATATAATACGGTATCCAGGATGGGACCTTGGGACAAGAAAAACATTGATTAAAACTAAGGAAATTTGAATAAAGTATGGACTTTAGTTAATAAAATACATTGATATTTGTTCATTAATTATACAAATGTAACATATTATTAGAAGGTATTAATAATGGAGAAACTTGATATAGGTTTCCTGAAAACTGTAGTATCTTCACAATTTTTCTGTAAATTAAAAAATGTTCTAAGGTAAAAAGCTTAGTTTCAAAATAAAAAGTGTGTCTATCCTCCAAATACTTGAACAATGAAGTATATCACAATTATCTGTGGTCAATATGTTTGCCTCAGAAATTCATTTATTTTTCCATAATATTTTTCATAACATTTAATTATTTTTATCTCTTTGCTTAATATTTGACTTCATCTCTGGAACATAAAAATTTATTGAGGATTTGGGTTATCTTCTTCTTGTTAATTATGGGGTAGTCTGTCCCTAGAAAGGTGCCTACCAGAGTAGTTTCTTAGTAAATATTCATAGAAATACAAACGCATCTTTGTGCTTATTATTGCTTGTCATTCTCATGGTTTCAAATAATAGGATTCTTAACCATACCTAGAAATATAGAATTTGTGACCTATAATTTTTATTCATTAAATTATGTCATTGCCCCTCCAATCTCAAAAATTTTAAAGGAATTCATAATCACCATTCTAACCTTTAGCTTCGATCATTTTCCTGGGTACTCTATTTTTATTATTAGTGTCATTATATTTTCAGGCACAGAAATGTGAGCCAAGTTTTAGTTTTCTTACTTGCCCACAGTTCGCCTGGCTTTTTTCACAAAGTCTTTTCTCAATTTTCAATTTAATTCTTGCCTCTTTGCCTTTCAGCTACACCAGGGTTGTCAAATATCCTATAAAGTGCTGTCATTCACATCTCCTATTCTCCTGATGAAATAAATATCAAGGTATGTTTTTCAAGAACTAAAAATTTAAAAAATTATTTGGTCTTTCTCTATTTGAAGAAGGATATTTGTTTAAGACAGTTAATTCTTTGGCATATTTAATGATCGAGTATTATTATCTGGTCAATCTGAACAAATGGAAATAAATATATTGAAATTTATCAAAAAGTTTCCAAACTAAAAAATAGCTGGAAGTCAAGAAACCTACTAAACTATTTTAGGAATCCTTCCTTCTGCTTCAAATAGAATGACTGACTGAATAACATATAACAATTATTTTTAAGTCTGTTAAAAGTTCCGGGATTTCAGGATTGTAGATAAAACTTAAAGTCAGAGAAATGTGTGGTATCTCAGAGAATTGAAACCAAATATAAATCTTAAACACTTGGGTTCTGTCTTTACTGTTGTATTGTGAGAGAATTCTGAGCAACAGGCCCTATGTGAATAGGAGTTAAAGTGAATTATGGGCATAAAGCTAAAATGGAGGAAAAAACTGATAAAGAAAATGCACAAGATAAATTGGTATAAATAAGTCAAATATGTTAGTTATAACTATAAAGGGAAATCAACTAAATTCATCCACTAGAATAAAGAAACTGTCTTACTAAGGGATTTAAAAGAGCCCTGAAATTAACACCCATCCTTCTCAAACTGTTTTAAAAAATTAGAGAGAAGGGAACACTTCCAAATTATGTCACGATGCCAGCATTACTCTGATACCAAAGCCAAACTGTAAGAACATAAAATTATAAACCAATATCCCTGATAAACTCTTCTAGATATAGGCCTAGGCAAAGAATTTATAACTAAAACCCCAAAGGCAATTATAGTAACAGCAAAAATAAATACATGGGACTTGATGAAATTACAAAGCTTATTCATAGCTAAGGCAGTAATCAACAGAGAAAATAGACAACCTACAGAATGGGAGAAAATATTCTCAAACTATACTTTTGATAAAGGGCTAATATCCTGAATCTATAAAGAACTCAAACAAATCAGCAAGAAAAAAACAAACAACCCCATTTAAAAGTGGGCAAAAGACACAAGCAGAAGATTTTCAAAAGAAGATAGACAAATGTTCAATAAATATATGAAAAAATGCTCAATGTCACTAATCATCAGGGAAATGCAAATTAAAACCACATGAGATATCACCTAACCACAGTTAGAATGGCTTTTATTAATAGCAGTAAATGGATAAACAAGTGAATATATATTACATAGTAGCCCACAATAACCAACAGTTAAGAATATTTAAATGGATGACTTAAACTTTATCATGCATCTATATAAATATATTTATAAATTTGATTTTTATGCAAATAAAGCATATTGTATATGCTTTATATAGTATACATATATAATTTATATAGTATACACATATAATTATATATAGTACACATATATAATTTTTAAAAGCAATGGGATATCTAACCATGACAAATGAAAAAGCCACAAAATCCCAATATAGGAAATGCAAAGGTTATATAATTATAGATCTTATAAACACTGAAAAGATCTAAAGATGATATGTGTAATTACTTTGATAAATTTGAACAACTAAAAAAGGGACAAATTAATAAATCTAGATGGCTTTACTGGTAAATTTCTACCCTCCCCAATTCAATAATTAAAATGGTCTCTGAAGTATTTTTCTCAATATTGTGAGTTACTATTAGCCTCTTTGAGCTTTACTTGATTTGTAGGAATTTCTCTAAACTAAAGATGAGGATGTGGCTCAGATAAGAATAAAAACAAAAAGTCTGCAAACTAAACCTGGAGTGATGGGCGAAAGGCTCATAGCTAGCTATCTGTTGCTTAAGTTGTTGATATTATTATGAATTCATTTTACTTGTTGATTGTTTCCATGCTCAATCCCCAGATTATGTCTTTTTTACATAAATTTAAATGGAACAGAAAGTTGTATGTTGCAAAGTGCAGTGAAGAAAGGAGCCAATTTTAATCTTTGTTTTCTGTCCTTCCTTTTCCTACTAGTTTTTATTTGCAAGTGACCTGAGCAAATTGCTTAATTCTTCTGAATTCTTCCTAAGGTTTTGTTTGTGTGTTTTTAACAGAAAAATAAACAGATAAATTAGTAACTTCTATGATCACTTTTAGTTTTAATATTTTATGACTTTGAGAAAAATGTTTGGATATGTTAATAATTTAAGTATAGAGATATTGTTCATTGTTCAGAGCTCCTTTATAAGCTGTGGAAGTACATTTCCATTTTATATGCATATTAATATAAGCACAAAGGGATATATTACACATTTTAGTAAAAAAACAAATGAACCACTAATGTATTTCTTTCAGTTCTTCTTTTCTGTGCTATAGCTCTCTCCAAGAGTAATCATAAAATCATATTTACTTATTCACTTTCTTTGAGGAAAGATGGCTTAACCAGCAACATAGAGTAACCTGGACACTGAAAAAATAAGGAGACTTCAAATTTTATGCTTGACCCAGAATCATGCTTTTAAAAGGAATATAGCTTTCTATCTTATAGTAATTAATATTTAGAAAGCATAGAGTGTTGTTTAATTGTTGTTACAAATACAATGTTCTAATTATAATGTAAGGATATGAGTACTTTCATTATTAATTTAAATATATTGTTTGTTTAAATATACACTTTCTAATTTCTAAAAATACTGTAAGATGGATGTTATGAAAGCATCTCAAATATAAATATTCTCAAGCATACTTTTACTGTAGATCTATGAATACTATTGATTTGAAAGCAGGTATTAATTAGGAAATGACATAAAATTGATTGAATTTATCTGAAGTAAGTTTATCACTAATCTCTCGTGTGTGTTCAAGGCATTTATTGCATGATCCATCCTGTCATATTGAGAATTGAGTCCCTTCGTGGGACTGGTGTAGTTAGTCAACTTCATGCTCTGGTGAATGGTGAGCTATCAGAAGTGGTAAACTCAGGTCATGTGACAGTTTAGGGCAGCTTGTTCATCATGGGGACAGTAATCCTTCCTTCCTTTACAATATTATTAGACTATTACAATCCTGGGTAAGAGTCACGGTATAGTTTGTGCCTTTTATCACGGGATGCAGAGCACATTTATTCTGAGCTCAGTACTTTCGTGGTTGCTACAGGAATATAATCAGAAGAACAAACACACAAGCACACATAAACACATTCATGATTACATTTTAGTCCTCACATAGCTTTTATCCAAGATGTGAAAAATTTCATATGTCTCAAAGTAACTGATAGCATGAATAGTTTAAACACATTCTGGGTCCTTCCAAGGGGGTCAGGGGACATCCGCTTGATTGGAGCCAAGAGAAAAAGGACAACTTGAGAAGTTTTGTCGTGCAAAATATTTTTCTCAGTGATTAATTCTAAGCAGTTCTTTTCCATGCATAATGATGTCAAAAAACCATTAGAACATTTAGATTGAGATGTTCAATTGTTTATGCAATCAGGAGAGTTAAAACATTAGCTTTTTGTTGTTGTTTTTCATAAGGCGAAGACCTTCTGTTTTCTCCAACTCGGAAGTGGATGACTATTCATAAAATATTATTCTATAGCAATTGTTATTATTACTTGGAATCAGTACATCTGATTACAATATTTCTGTACCTTACACACAAAATAAAGATTTTAATGTACACATATATAAGCTCGTTATAGACAAATCTTTTCTTTGTGGGAAAATCTCACATACTCTGACCGTCGTAGGTTGCTGGCTCCTGTATTTCTCAGTGTGGTGTTGGTGCAGTACTTAAAATGTGTGCTCACAGATGTGCCCTACAGGAGAGGCTGTGATCCACAGGCGGAGTGTAAAGTTGGTTATGGAAGCAACAGGGGAGAAAACTATAATGCTAAGCATCTTGGGAAGCAGCAGGTTTTGATTTCAGCTGAACTGCTTTCTTCCTTTCTAGGGCTATTTTTCCTCTCCTCTCCCTCCTGTGATTCAATTATGCTCTTCATCTGTGTTAGACACAATGCGATTGTATCCTTTTAGGCTGTCGTTATCTATGAGATGGAATGCAGTTGTACGGTGTTATTTCGACCCCACAATGAATTTACTTTGCTTGCTTGTTTGAAAACTGCTGTTGTGTGACATTTACATTCTCTCTGGAATTGCAGGGGCCATCAGCTCGGGTGCACTGAACAGGAGATCACGCTACCATATGCACTTACATATTGAAAAAGGCCAAGGGGCCAACATTTAAGTGATAGTGGAATGCAAAATTCTTAGTTTATGAATTTTTCCCCAATTCTTTTCTGATCAACAAAATCTTATGGGATTTTCATGGAAGGTCATGCTTGTTTCCCACGTTCTCTGACAAATATCATCAAAGCGATTTAAATTTGGTTTTGAAACATGTAAAAATTAAATGATTCCCTTCCTTCTTCCCTTCTAATGTCTCCAAACTTACCACCTAAGCTTTTGGAAAACAATGGGGAGTAAGTTGCTAAAATAATGTTTTAAATCTTCATCCTTACTGTTCTTTCTCTGAGTCCACAAATGTGCGCGCGCACACACACACACTCTCACCACAAGTTTGGGTACATAAGCATGCACACGTATACACATTATTTCCAAAGGCATATAGTCTGTGAATATGCATGTGTGGTTTTTTGGAGAAAGGGAAGGGGTAGTGGCCTTCATGTATCATACAGTCTGGAGTAGGCTGTCCGGGGCTGACCTGCAGGTCCACAATACCATCAGTGTCTTGATGGCTGCTTTATTGTTCCAACATTGTTAGTGCTGGTTTCCGTCTTCTAGGTCACCTTAGATTAACAAGACTGAAGCAAGAACTTTCATCATGCCTAGGAATGGAGGAGGAGCAGAGAGGAAGAATAAAATGGTGTCTGCCACATGAGTAAGGCATCCACAGAGCCTTCTCAGAGACCTCCCTCTGCAGCTACAACTTACACTGCATTAGGGATCCCGATGCACAGAGGGCCTGAGAAATCAAATCGCTGCCCTTATCAATAAATGGAGTCTGTTAGTAGGGAAAAAGGGAAAACCAAGTATTGGGCAGGCACCTTACAGTTGTCCACTCCCCATATCTGCCTTTGGAATTTTGCTACCATAGGTGTATCACTTATTGAAAACAATAATTTTAAAAACATATTGGAAGAAAGAATAGCATAAATAACAGTAGGAAAAAAGACAATAGAATAAACAACAACAACGACAAAAATGCAATAACCAAACTTAAACCCACTATCTCTGGGTCAAGCTGAGCCACGGGGCTGGGGAGGGATGGGGCCACCTGTTCGAATGGGAGTGCCAGGTCTGTGAGGACAGCTGCTTTCTCCGCACATGTAATGCACACGGGGCCTCTGACCGGCAAGCACGCCACCTGCACTGTGGTAACACTCCCACCGCACGGCGCGTGAGCTCCCTTATTAAACAAAGAGCTCTTTTGTCAGGGCCTCGTGTCACCATTCCTGCATTTGTTAGAGCCAACACTCTACCCAACTCCTAAAAAAGACCTGGGCAAATATTTTTGAATTAATGAATAAAACAGATTCTAGAGATTTTTTGAATTCCAAGATATACTGATTTAATAAATGCTATATTAGTCATTAGTCTAAAATGTGTCATCTAGATTGACATTAAGAAATGTCATCTGACATTGTAATATGCCATTATAGTGATTTTTAAAGTTTTAAAATCATATGAATATGTTTTAAGAGAAAGAATTCTAAAGAAGAAGAAAAAAATTGATACTTAATGCCATATTTTTAAGTAATTAAAATAATGATATAAAAGCTATATAGGTGTATCATTAAAGAAGTGTCAAGAAACAAAGCAAAAGTCTCATCTCCTATCCTAATCTCTTTCCTCAAGACTATTGTTGACTTCATGGTTTTCCTCCTTCAACATTGCACTTCCTTCCCTCCCTCCCTCCCTCCCTCCCTTCCTTCCTTCCTTCCTTTCTTCCAGTGTTCCTTTTTTTCTATGGCACAAAAAAGTAAAATTATTATTGAAATGATTTAGTACTGGAAATTTGAAGTTATTTTTATGTGAAACCATTTGGATCTCATTTCTTGAAAAGAGATATTAACTGAATACTTCCTTAATTATTTTCGTTTGGTTTTGGATTTCTAGTACCTCTGGGATTTTGATAAAATGTTTTTCCATAAATTAATCTGTTTCATTGAGATTTAAATACATATACTTATTTTAAAATTTCCTTTGTGGTTAAAATTACATTCCTTTTTACTGTTATGATTTTTTCATGTTTATGTTTTCTGTGTTTTTAAAATAATAATTCATAGCTGGTGGCAGATTCATTCTTTTGCATATTTTTGCCTATTTTGTGTTTCTTGGTTTTTTTTGTTTTGTCAGTGGGTTTTATTTCCTTACATTAATGCTGTGCTTTTTTTTTTTTTTTTTTTTTTAGACAAAGTCTCACTCTGTTGCCTGGGCTAGAGTGCCGTGGCATCAGCCTAGCTCACAGCAACCTCAAACTCCTGGGCTCAAGCGATCCTTCTGCCTCAGCCTCCCGAGTAGCTGGGACTACAGGCACGCGCCACCATGCCCAGCTA
>CAUYSK010082347.1:0-12593 GCA_963575035.1 Avahi laniger
TTGGCTCCAGACCACTGCAAGAAAGTGAACCTCCCAATAAACCAAGTCACACAAATTTTTTGGTTTTCCAGTGCATATAAAAGTTATGTTATACATATGCCATATTTTATTAATCATGGAGTACTATTCAGCTTTAAGAAAAAATGGTGATTTATCACCTCTTGTATACTCGGGGATAGAGTTGGAACGCATTCTACTAAGTGAGGTATCCCAAGAATGGAAAGACACGCACCACAGGTACTCACCAGCAAATTGGTATTAACTGATCAACACATAAGTGCACATAGAAGAATAACATCTATTGGATGTCGGGCGGGGGGGAGGGGGAGGGGAACGGGGGAAGGAGGGAGGAAGGGACGGGCATATGCATACACAAAGAGTGCAATGTGCACCACCCGAAGGATGGACATATTTGAAACTCGGACTTGGAGGGGGGCAGGACAATATACGTAACCTAAACATCTGTACTCCCATAATATGCTGAAATAAAAAAAAACAGTTATGTTTACGCTATATTCTAATCTATTAAGCGTGCAGTAGCACTGTCTGAAAAACAATGTACATACCTTAATTAAAAAATACTTGATTGCTAAGAAGTGCTAACAGACACCTGAGCCTTCATCAAGTCATATTCTTTGCTGGTGGCAAGTTTTGTTTTGATGTTTATGGCTGTCCACTGATCAGGGCGGTTGCTGCGGAAAGCTTGGGTCATGGATAGATAATTTCTTAAAATAAAACAACAATGCAGTTTGCCCCATGGATGTACTCCTCCTTTCATGAGAAATTTCTTGTAGCATGCCATGCTGTTTGATAGCATTTTACCTAAAGTGGATGTTCTTTCAAAATTGGAGTCAATCCTCTCTAACCCTGCTGCTGCTTTATCAACTGAATTTATGTTATATTCTAAATTCTTTGTTATAATTTCAACAATGTTTACAGCATCTTCACAAGTGATAGATTTCATACAAGAAACCACTCTGCAAAAGGGCTTGGACACCAGGAAGAACAGGCTGAAGGATCACCACCAGGGAGGCATGGCTCAGGGCATTCATCCCCTGTTCATTCAAATTCAGCTGGATCTTGCTTTAGGATTTTTTACCCTCTCCTTTGCAGGCCACAAGACTGGCCCAACTAAAACAAAATCTGGGTAATTGGGATGGATACATGACCTCAAACAGTTATCATTTCTTTGTATAGGGAACATTCCAAGTCTTCTCTTTACAGTATTTTTTAAAATAATTAACTTTAGGAAAAGATACCTCAATATATTCTAATAGGATCATAGTTCTATTGGTGTGAATAGATTCAACCTTGTCTCTGAGTTACAGAATTCCTACCATGATCCATTTCTTCTTCTCCTCCTCTTCCGTCACCTCCTCCTCTTTCTCCTTCTTCTTCTTCTTCACTTCAGAGCTCTAGTAACAAGTTTTTAAAGGAGGAGTCTGGATTCTAGACTTTAACTCTTGAGTGTTTTTAATTTGGTGGGTGTCTATTGCGCTGTTCGGTGTATAATGCAGATCTGAGTACTTCCTGTAGAGCAGGTCTGGTCGTTGCAAATTCCATCAGTGATTGCTTGTCTGGGACAGTCTTTATTTCTCCCTCATAAATGAAACTCAATTTTTCCGGGTAAAGAATTCTATGTTGGCCATTATTCTATTTAGGGAGGTTGAGGATGGGTCCCCAGTCCCTTCTGGCTTGTAGGGTTTCATTTGAGAAGTCTGCAACTTAGTCTGATAGATTTTCCTTTCTAAGTTATCTGTTGTTTTCATCTTACTGTGTGAAGGATTTCCTCTTTCCTCTTTGACCAGTCTGATAATTATGTGATGTGGTGTTTGCCTCTTCACGTTGCATCTCCTGTTTCAGTCTTCTACATGTGGCTATCCAATTTTCCCAGCACCATTTATTGAATAAGGATTCTTTTCCCCAGTGTACGTTTTTGTCTGCTTTCCATTTATTCTAAATTTTCTCCATTGTGGCTGGAGAACATACTCTGTATAATTATACACTTTTAAATGTTTTGAGGTTTTTATGGCCTGGAATATGTTTTACGTGGGAAGGTATCCCATGTGCACTTGAGAGGAATATATATTCCGCTGTTGTTGGGTGGATCGTTCCATAATATGTTCGTTAGGTCTAGTTCATTTACAGTATTGTTCAAATGTTCCATTTCCATTTTGATTTTCTGCTTATTTGTTCTATGCATTATTGAAAGTGGGGTATTAAAGTATTCACTATTATTGTTAAATTGTCTATATATCCCTTCATTTCTATTAGCTTTATCTCCGTGTATTTTGGAGCTCTGTCATTAGGTACACATATAAAAGTACAATCTATAATTGGCATATTTTACTGATGGATTGAACCTTTTATAATTATAAAATTCTCCTTTTATCTCTAGTAACATTTTACAGTCTATTTCATCTAATAAATGTATGGTTACTCTAGCTTTCTTATATTTGCAGTTTGTGTGATACATTTTTGTTCACCCTTTCATTTTTTATCTATATGTATCTTTGAAAGAAAAATCTGTCTCCTATAGACAGCATATGGGAGAATCTCGTTTAATATCCCACCTGACAATCTCTGCCTTTTCATTGGATTGTTTCATCCATTTATATCTAATGTTCTTATTGATGTAGTTGGATTTATATCTGCCATTTTATTTTAATGAAATATTCAGCTTCCTTTATCTATTTTCCTATAAATATATTTTCCTAATATGATATATTACGATATCATGGCATATGCACATATATATTTGTGAAATAAGACATCTTATGCCTCCATGTTATTTTAAATGTTTTATTTATTAGTCACTCTGGAAAATATCTCCTTCAACAATTAATATTGTAAAATACATGATTTCTAATTCTACTTTGTTATTAACCTCTCAAATTCTTGAATTCTCCAAATGGACATATTAGATTAAAAACAAACAAAAAACCATTCCAATGTGAAACTGAAGTTTAATTTTAATGTATGATGGAAATTATTCATTCTTGATTTATCTGTTACTGTATTTTAAATAATGTGAGACAATGTTTTCCTTTTCATCTCCTTTTTTTAAACTAAGAAGTTCGTTGACCTAACCTTTCTTACAGTTTTCTCAGACTGTTAACAGGATTAAGTGCATGCACCTCACAAAAAAGTGCCCAGTGGCTCCAGCCAGTATGTGGGAGACAGAGACAAATTGTCTTTGGGATGATAGGAAGGAGGAAAATATCCTTACAAACAACAGAGCCTATCTGAGACCTGGGTTTGCCTCTGGTGGAAAGGACTCTAGATATTAGGATGTATTTTTTATGTTTAGAATCCAAGCATCCTAAAATAATTTTTTCATAAAATCCTGGAAGACATCTGACATTCCAATGTGACTATTAAGAGCCATTATCCCCAAGGTCCATGAGGGGCTCAGGACTGGCTGAAGGTGAAATAGGTCCCCTATTTGGACCTGTTGGATGAAGAAGGTGCCCTGAAATTAGGTGGTTCCCTGTGCCTCCAGGTTACCCTGTCCCTTGTCTGAGACCCTTGTAACTGTTTTTAACTGTTTGTCTCAGGCTCATACTCATCAAGAAGAGTTCTTTATTTGTTTTGCTTATTCACATTTTTATTACATACAGCTATAAGAAGATGGGAGCAACATATTTATCAGAGCTCTCAGAATAGTGTATTCTTACAGTTGTGTATTCAGGGGAAGCAATGTTTTGATAAGCCAGTTGGGTAGGGTGAGTCCCCAAAGTCTCAAGAATAGTCCATGCACTGGACCTTCTTAACAGGGTGGGACCCATCAGGTGTCAGCTGCTGCACATTAAAGATCAGCAGTATTTTCCTGTGCAGTGGAGGAGAGGGACAGCAAAATAGCTATGCACTCTGTAAAGGCAAAGGTAGATGGAGAGTCTGATAAGGGCTGTCAGTGAGGGTTGGAGGAGAATGTGATTGTCCCAGAGACGTGTTCTTCAGGTCCCCTCCAAGAAAAAATCCATGTCCAGCTTTAGGACATGTGGATGACAAAAGGTTCCTGGGATGGGCTCCTTCGAGGCTTGCCCCATATTCAGAAAGTCACCCCACCTGAAAGGACACCTTGCCTGGAGCCTGCAGCTGCAGACAAAGGGAGCCCTGGTCGTGCCAGCCTGACCGGGACACTCTGAAGGACATGGCTCGCTCCAGAGCTCCCTGTGTGTGGGGGGAAGGCTTTGTAAGTTGGCATCACACTTCCGCTTCTCCCCCTCCCATGCCGCTTCCTCTCCCTTCCTTTCACAGGTGTCTGTCCCAGAAAGCATATTGCTTCCCAAATTCCAACTTGGCATCAGTTTCCAAAGAACCCAATCTGTGAGAAAATAAATGCGCTCCTGGAGATTCTAAATGGAATATATAACAAAAGTTCAGTACTCTCGACCCATCAGTATGGCTCTTTCTGCTTTGAGTCAAATGGATTCTTCTCTGGGGACTGCGCTGAGGGGTGGTGTTCTTTCTCTGGAGCAGAGCCACAGACCAGGGTGCAGGCAGGATGGAGGTGGCGGCAGCATGACACCAGCGTCTGTGCCGCCAGCTCTGACTCACCTTGCAGAGCTGCTGCCACAAAGCCTCCTGCGCTCTGTCTGGGTTTCATTAAGGAAAGGTCTCGGTAACGCAATTTATAAATGTGGCATCCCATTTGGAGCCACTGCAATCTTTTACTAATATTTGTTTTAAAATACCAATTTCCATGAGATTGTCAAGAGTTTCTACTAAAACAAACAAAGTGTCAGTTTTCCTCTCGATTTTTAGGTCCTTTGGGGAAAATTGTCTCTTGGATGATGGCTGGTTGGCAGTTACCTTGCTTGTAATACCCACTTTGTGTCAGCCTAGACGTTTACCTAGATGGAGAATAAAAGCCAAAGTGCTCTGTGACCATCTGTCCGCCTGAGACGCTGCACCTGTTAATATTAATCCTTCCCACACCTAATTCCAGCAGGCATCTTATGAGCTCCTCTCTGTGGGAAATGTCAGATGGCCCTGGGGTGCCCATGGGGGATGGAAGCTTCATGACTAAGCATTATGGTCCGTGATCTCTGGGATCTCAGCACCTCCAGGCAAGGAAAGAATCCTCACACGTGTCTCTGAGTCAAGGCATGTGGAGACGTAAAGCTCGGGCTATAAGGACTTGAAAGAAGCAAAAACAATCCCAACTAGAGAATTATAGCAACTGTTAGCTCTTTGCAGCAACCTAGGTTTCTGTTTTGTGTTGTTTTATTTTAATTCCCAAACTAGAGAGCCTTGGACATCTGTGACGTTTGGCATTTTGGCAATGAGCTCTGACCTAGAGTCTAGATTAACTTCTGAAGCCATCTCTTTAGGGGTGGTGTTGGGGAAGGAGGGTTAGCATAAATCACTAGCCTTTGGCACTGTGGGGCTTCTGAAGTTGAAGGGAATCCTTGGAGAGTTTTTGGCCTAGGCTCAGAATTTAAACACTAACCTGTGATTTGGGAGACTGCATAATTAATTTTCAGTGATTATTGAAAGGGCAGGTGTCAGTGGCAATTCAGGTAGAAATGAAATATAGATGGGAAAAGAATGGGGGGCTTATTTTCCTGATCTGAATCTACTGCCCAAGCAATCCATCTTCTGAACAAACAACATAGATTAAAATTTTAAAGGTCTTTAGGCAGCAAGAAGAATGAAAAATAAATCACATTTTGGTGCTTTAGAGAGTCTGAGGGACAAAAACATTCCTATGTCTATATAATTATAATTTATTTTGACATTGTTTTTAAATTAGTATTGTTTAGTGGAAATCATGTATTAGCGTTCATTTTGGCATCATATAACATGAGTATTGACATTTTACCCTTTTCACAATACATAAAATATCAGCAAAATAGTTCATGCTTTAAGGAAATGGATATTTCGATATACTGTATTGCATAGTTAGCCTTTGCTCTTTTCATTTATAAATATTCATTTCCTCTTAATCTCCTTCACATTTGCTATCACAGGGCTAGAGGATGTAAAATTAGATTTTGGAAATCAGGACCTAGGTCATGTTATTAATCAGTGGGTGTGGGAGGCCAGAAAATGGAAGCCGGGAAATGATGTTTCTCTTCAAAGCAAATTTTGCCCACCTGAAGCCAGATGCTTTGAGAAATCCTGGTGTGTTTCACCAGGGAAGGATGCTGATGAGGGTGTGGAGGCCTTCACTGTGGCTCTTACAACGTTGTACTACACGTCAAAAGATGCAAGATGCGTGTATTCTTCAAATCAAAAATGTTTACATAATGACTCGTATTTCACATTTATTTGCTGGGACCGCCATAGCAAAATATCACAGACTGAGTGGCTTACACAACAGAAATTTATTTTCTCACAATTCTTAATTCTCAAAGTCCAAGATCAAGGTGCTGGCACTTGCAATGCATGTTCTTTATAGAAATAAAAAACGTAACACACAGGAAAATGGATCACTCATGATGTCAGAGGAATCATGCACGTTGTAGTTTTCCATGCCAGAAGTCTTTCTCGGGTACCTGCAATGTAGAAGGCACTCCTCTTGGCACAGGAGCTAGAACAACAACAAACAAACAAACAAAAACCTTGCCTCTGGCTAACAAGGCACTATATGGAATGTCTTACAAATGAAGCTTTTGGCTCAAGTCCTTAACTCAGAAAACATTTTTTTATTAAAGATGGTTACATGACTTAGGGAAAGAGTGGCACATCTCATACTTTGCAGACTTCAAATCCCAATGCAAAATAAATAAATAAATAAATAATATCACTTTCATAGAAATATGTGATGTGTGTAGTAGGGAACTTTTGAACATCTTCAGAAACACTTAACTTGGGTGATTAAAAAGAAAAGCAAGCAGGGAGCTATGATGATGCCTCTGCACTCTAGCCCAGGCAACAGAGCAAGACCCTATCTCAAAAAAAAAAAAAAGATTATTTGTTCTCCAAATTGTATACTTTCCTGTGAAACTTTTCATTTCCAGTGTGCAAAGATTTTATTAATATTGATATGGAATTTTATAAGATAATAATTCTTTATCAACTGAGAAGCTCATATTATATTTCTCCTTAAATTTTTTATTTGACTGGTTACATATTTTTTCCAATTGTTAAACCAAACTTGAATTCCTGTCATAGGCTTAACTTGATCATGAGATTTTATAATTTTTCTTTTTACCTTGCTGACTTTAATTTGCTAATATTTTCTTTAAAAATTTTATATTCATATCCATGCCAAAAATAGGTCTGTGGCTTTGTTTTCAACACTGTCTTTTTCAGTTTAATATCGACATTTTAAAAGTCTCTTTTTGAATTTTCTGTATGATATAACAAAATATTTGATTTGCTTATTTACAACGTAGCACTCATATTGGCCTTAGAGCCCTTGTTTTGTTCTGATAGGAGCCGTGTCAGGACTCATGACTCAGGGAGCACACGCAGTATGACACTGGTCTAGAAGAGCTGTTGTCCCATTGGGTAACCACTCCCTGCAGCTCCATACCGTTCCCCAGCTGCGCACAGGCCAGGCGTGGCCAGGCTCTAAGGGAGTCATTCTCAGATCCCATCCCCATGTGTCCTTCCTAACGTGGTGTGCCTGAGCACCTGTAGTCAGCTGTTCCTTTTTCTCCTTTTCTTTCACAATGACTCTTCTCCCACTTTACAGAAGGAACACAGATACCTCACTCATTCCCTGTTCTTCTACTGCATGGCTTTGAGGTGTGCAAACCTTTAGACACCAAATCCAAGTATGTTGTAGAATTTCTGCTTCTAAAGAAGAAACCCATGAAAGCAGAGAAACTTCAGTAAGAAATATTGAAGTGTCAGACTTTATTTGGTCAGGCAAACATGTCACATTTCAGTCTGTGTCTCTGTCTATCCATCTGTCTATCATTGTCATCAGCCAATCCATCTGTCTGTCTGTGTATAGCATCCATGTATGCATGTATGCATGTATGTATCATCAATCTATGTCCATCCATATATTTATCTGTCACTTGCAAATAGAATTCAGAAGGGATAAAACTGTTGTGTGGGTATCTACTATCATGTTTATTTGAAATAAAAAATAAAAGGATGTAAATCTGATTGATTAGGTAAGCTTGAGAAGAAGGACTTGCTTTGTCAATGAGTCTGTGCAGTGAACATTGTCTTTAAAGAATTAGGTACATGTGGTGTATATGCATACACAAAGAGTGCAATGTGCACCACCCAAAGGATGGACATATTTGAAACTCGGACTTGGGGGGGAGGAGGGAGCAAGAGCAACATATGTAACCTAAACATCTGTACCCCCATAATATGCTGAAATAAAAAAATAATAATAATAATAATAAAAAGAATTAGATAAAAAATATGCAGCTACCATAGTTTGGTAAAAATAGATTTAATTCTCACATTCAGTGTATGATAAAGTATACATTCTTTGCAAATATTTAAAATTATAATAACAAATTTTAGATGTTTAGATAAAAGTGTTCAAGAGGGCAATAGTTTTTCAAAATTAGTTTAGAGGCTATGCAAACATTTGAAAGACTCTGGTCTAGACTATAATTCTATTAATTTATAAATGATAGGGGACATATAATAAATTAAAAATATTTTCTGTTCATTAAATCCAGAAATATGTGCACTTAATTTTGCTCCTCTAGTTAAAGGTTTTGCAAAATCCTAAATAGTGAAATTTTAATGCTATCTGTGAATCAGAATTTTATTAATTCAGAGAAGCTAACTTCATTAACAAAGGTTCTCCAGAGAAACGGAACCAATGGGAGATATATATGTGTGTGTATAAAATTATATGTACACATAAAATTATATACACACACACACATATATATATAAAAATATAGAGACAGAGATTTATTATAAGGAATTGGCTCACATGATTATGGAAGCTGGCAAGCCTTAAATCTGCAGAGCTGATGTCCCAGTTCAAGTCCAAAGGCCAGTAGGCTGTTGTAGAATGAGGAAGAGCTGCTGACTTAGTTCAAAGACCAACAAATGACAGATTTTGTATTTAGGCTTCTGCCGATTGAATGAGGCCCATCCACACTACGTAGGGCAATCTGCTTTATTCAGTCTACCAATTTAAATGTTAATCTTATCCATAGAACACATTCTCAGAAACATCTAGAATAATATTTGACCAAATATCTGGGCACCCTGTGGCCCAGTCAAGTTAACACATAAAAGTAATTATCATATTAATTGTATTATACATTGACACATTTTTAGCACTAAGTATCAGGGAAAACATTGGATTAAAGTCAGGAAATCTGAAATTTGGTTCCAATTCTGTCATTCAGGAGCAATGACCTCATATAATCACTGAAGGTTTCTGAGTTTTGGTTTCTTCTATAAAAAAAAAAAGTAAAATAAAATATTTGTCTTTTCTACCCCATAGGAGTGTTCTATAGAGATTGGATATAAATCCAAAATTGGTTTGTACATTTTATTATAAAAATAATATAATTATTACTTATCAGTTAAGATACATGCTAATGAACTCACAATCTACATGCTATTACCATGTAGATAAGGTAGTTTTGTTGTATTCTCAGATCAAAAACTATCCCTTCTTACAAGCCAGTCAACCCATCTTCATTTTACATGTTCTTGGTAATTGGTTTGCTTCGATTTTTCTTGTTTTCTGTCTTTCTTTTTCAAGATGAGGAGTATTTACTTTGTTTGGGAACTAATTTTTCACTCAGTGACTGCTGGTGATAGTTCTAAACTTCTCTGTGTACAGTCAGAAGGTTTTTCTTGGGCTACAATTTGGAAAGCAGACAATTCTAAAGCCTCGAATCTTCACAAAGTTCTGTCAATACAGGTGCCTTTCAAATCTGGCACATTTTTTTTTCAATATAGTTTCTTCAATAAACTTAATTTCTTTTTCCTCTTCTATAATAAAAGTAGAGGTGGTAAATTTTCCGATGTGATACTTGTTGTCCTGTTTATGATCTGTATTACTTGTATCTTTAGCTCGACAACATCTTTGTTCCTGCACATCCATTCATTCTCTGTGGTTTTAATGAGCTCCGTGTTAATGGGGTCTCACAGCAAACATGGCCATGCTCTACTTTGAACAGTGAGGGGTAAAGGTGGAAAATAATGAGTATCTATTTTCGGTTTCACGGTCTATCAGTGTCAATAGGAAGAGAAGGGAGCAGAAAAAGAGTAATGAGGAAAGGACTCTGCCCAGCAGGTTGCAGATTTAATTAATTTACCCCAAGCTAATCTGAAAAGAGTGTAAATGAACTCAGGAATAAAAGAACATGCTCCCATTCATGTGTATATATTTTAATCACTAAGCTTATTTTATCACAAGTTTGTCTTAACCCCTTAGAACACTAACCTATTTCATCTTAACGTAAATGCTCAAAGCCAAAATTTTCTTAAAAGTATGCAATTATTCACTCATGTTTAATAAATTCATTCATTGGCTTAGTTAAAAACTAAATGCTGAGGTTACATGTAGAAAACTACAATAAAATAGAGGGATGAGAATTGTAAGTAAGCATTGCTGCAGAAATAATAACATCAGCTCTTCCCGAAATGATCTGCTAATGAAACTCAAATGTGATTTTCAGTCAAGTTTATTTTTAATTAATCATTTTTGTGACACATTAAAGGAATAATATTTCCAGTTAGGACCATGGACTAGCAGTCAGATTTAAAGCTATGTGTATTTCAAATAGACCTGAGAAATGAGGAGAAATATAAATGGTGCTCTATTAATTCAAAGGAGAGAAAAACTAATTTAAATATTATGAGTATCGCACAGAGATTTGCAATTGTATTTGTGAAGTTTTTGTGAGTAACAACCTTCTGAAGTCACAACCAAAGACAATATCAAAGTGAAGCAATAAAGTAATTTATCATGATGATTTAGTGATAGAAACCCTAGGATATCCAAAAACTCCTTAAGTCCTCTTTTCTTCTGGATTTCTGACCCTAAACACTTTGCCACAGCCCCTCTTTGTGTGTAGACCTCTTTAGTAAAGCCATGTTGGCACAACAAGCACACTGCGTAATGTAGCAAGGTGCAGTAACCTAGCCCACAATCCACTGTAGAGTTATGAAACATGCAGTATCTTCACCCACAACCCATTGTACAGTTGTATAATGGGAAGTGATGATGGTGTGAACATGACTGAACCAAATGCTGAGAAAGCCTGTGATCACATTGACTCCTCTGTCTGCTATGTGACTTTGGGGAAGCTCGGTGACCTTTCTGAGATAATTCCCCAATCTGTGTTAGGAAGTTTGTCCATATCTATTTGTAGAATTTTTTTTTTTATTTTTAGAATTTTTAATACAAAAGACTTTAGGGGCTTCTGCAAACTGTGACTACTCACAATTTCGGTTAGCCCTTAGTCAGTGTTCTCTGGGTTCCCAGCTCATGAACATGCTGTTGAATCTCAGGGTGATGCTGCAGTCATTGGGAAACAGTGTGAGACTAAGTCCAAACCCAGGATGCTGGGATTTCCACTCCCTTCCACCAATATAGTCTTCCGTGGGTTCAATTTACATATTAAATTCCATATAAGATTTTGCTTAAAGAGGAAAGCTGGCTAGAAAAGCTTTTCCCTGCTGATACTAATCTCTAAAGAATTTTGACAATTAGCTATGTGATTATAAGTATATAAATATTTGAGAAACAAATCCAAACATCACATCATGTGTTGATTTTTCCATAAAATGTTTTCACAGACTTTTGGAGGCCCACCTACATGGTCACCTCTTACTGTCTTTGCCAGCAGACAGTCTGCTGATGACCTGGTTGGGACTCACAGCAAATCAACCCTCAGTGCTGTGCAGGCCAGGGACTCCACTGCCTGCCTTAGTCTAGGGGATTACAAGGGCAGATAAGCACCTAATGTGTTTAACCCAAGAGAGGATCAGCCTGGGCTCAACTCTAGGCAGAGAAAGTTTACCCAGTGTTTAAAAAAGAAAAAAAGAAAAAAAAGAAAAAAAAAGAAAAGGAAAAAAAAAAAGGAGAGACTGACAGAGAGACAAAGAGAGAACAGACTGATTAAATACACTCACAATCAAATTATTTAAGTATTTTGTATTCTTGAAAAGTCACAAACATAGCCTGGGAGACCTTGTAATATTTTCTGTCTCACTTCCCCCTGCCATTGCAAATATTAAAATAATAGAGCAGCTTTTATGCACACTTTTAGGAATATCATATGGCATTTTTCAACATGTCATCAAAACACTACACAATATGTCTGACCCCCACATTACAGAACACAAAACAGCCATCTTGACTTTGCTGAAGAGCTGGGAATTTGGGTTGCTGTTTTAAGGTGACCATGGAAAAAAGAATGCCCCCCCACCAAGTATCTCACTTAAGATGCCACTCCTTATGAGACTCACTCTCAGTCCTGGTGAGCCCTAGCAATGTCTTGATCCCAAGAGGCTACCATCTGGCCTTGGTGGGAAAAGTCAGGGTCCCTGGAAGGCCAGTGAGCCTCAGTCACTGCAGAATGTTGTACCCACACTGCAGAAATTATTCCATAACATAGAGAAGGAAAGAATCCTCCCCAACTCATTCTGCAAAGCCAATATCACCCTGATACCAAAGCCAGAAAAGCACACGA